>CM076582.1:832397909-832693513 GCA_034641835.2 Pinus albicaulis | reverse complement strand
TAGTCTTCATTGTGATTGATTTCAAACTATTTTCTTCTACTATTTTTATTTTCACCCATGTTATTTTTGTCATATTTTCATATTGATTATTTGAAAAGGATAGCTAGAATCGTAAACCATTTAAACATTTAGCTGGAGCTGTTGTAGTAAACATCATACCTTGCCTCTCTTTCTCTCCAATATTAATAGGTTGAATTACTATAACACAAAAATCAATGTACATTGTCAATAATTTTTTGTGCTTACACTGAAATCATTGCACACACACTATTAATCCAATGACTTCAAAATTAATGTATCATCATACATCCAATTACATCAAATTAGAAATCAACATATACACTGAAATCAATGCAACTAATGCAAGAAATCAAATAATAATAGAAAACAACATCTGCAAATAAAATCAATGCATCTAATGCAAATAATGAAATATGATTAGAAATCAACATCTACACTCAAATAAATGAGTCTAGTGTAAGTAGGAAAATAGGATTTAAAGCCAACATTTCAATGTAGATTATTTTTAATCCTATTTGATTGCTTGCGCTGAATGGATTGATTTCAATGTAGATGGTGATTTCTAATCCTCTTTGATTGCTTTCACTAAATTCCTTGATTTTGTGGGAGAAATGTTCTTCCCTCTCTCCACCCTCCATCCATATCTATATCCCCCTCCATCTCTTCTTTTCTATCTCTCTATCCCACCCCCCTAAACACACACACTCTCGCAATCCATATATATCAATCTCTTTGTCAATCCCCTCCTCTCCCCATCTCTCTATTCTTCCCTCTCTTCACCTTCCATCTATATCTCTATCTTCCCCCTCTCTCCTTCTCTCTCTATCTTCCTTATCACTCACTCACTCTCTCTCTCTCCACCTTTCTCTCTCTATTTCTTTCTTCTTACCTCTCTCCTCCTCCCCCTCCAAGTCCATCTCTCTTTCCCTCCCTCTCTCCACTCTCTCACATCCTCTCTCTTCCTTCCTCTCTTTCCCTTTCTCTCCCATATCTCTCTCCCTCTCTCTCTCTCTTTACCCACCAACTATGTTACTATATCCCTCCATCTCTCCTTATATCTCCTTCTCCCCCCTATCTCCATCCCTCCTTATTTGTCTCTTTATCTCAGCCCCAAACATACACGCTCTCTCTCTGTCTCTCCCTTGTCACTCCTTCTCTCTCTCCACTTCTCACTCTCTATATTTCTTATTTCCTACATCTCTCCCCCTCCAACTCCATCTCTCTTATCGATCCCTCTCTCCTCCTCTCTCTCAAGTCCTGTCTCTCATCCTTCTTCTCTCTCTCTCTCCAATACTCTCTCTTCCCCCATCACTATCCTCCTCTCTCTCATCCTTCCTCTCTCTCCCTTTCTCTCCCACATCTCTCTCTCTATTTTCCCTCCAATCCTCTCTCTTCCCCCATATCTCTCTCTCTCTCTCTCTAATCCTCTCTCTTCCCCCATCTCTTTCTTTCTCTCTCTCTTTCCACCCCTCTCTCTCTCCAACTACATTACTATATCCCTCCCTCTCTCCTTCTCACTTCTTCTCTCCCCCCTTTTTTCTATACATCTTACTTTTTCTATTTATCTCACCCCTAAACATACACACTCTCTCTCCATCTTTCCCTTATCACTCTCTCTCTCTATTTATTCTTAGTTATGTAAACTAATGAACATAAATATCCTTAAATATAAAGAAGATTATGGAGTAAATATGAAAATAGGTTTTATTTACTTACCATACCTCTAGTTTATTTATATTTTTATTTATTTATCATACCCATTTTCTTTACTATGGTATTTGGCCCAGAGGCTTGTTATATAATTAGATTTTTCTTTATAATCCTATTTGATATATTGTTATTTATTTACCTTACCTCTTTATGCCTCTTGTATATTTATTTATTTACCATACCTCTTTATAACTATTTTATATTTATTTATTTATTTATCATACTTGTTTATACCTCTTTTATATTTATTTATTTACCCACAGTATTTGGCCCATGGTATCAATATTAATTTGTCCCATGGTATTCATCCCATAGGCTTCATCTAAATAAAACCTCTTTTTAAAGTTTTTTTAAATATAAAAAGGTTTATGGAATAAATATAAAAAGAATTTCTATTTATTTACCATACATCTAGTTTATATATATTTTTATTTATTTACCATAGCTCTAGAGTAAGTATAAATTCATTTTACAAATATTCAATTAAAAAAAATATTAAAAAGATTTTGGATTTTGATTGTTTGTGTTGAATTAACTCTTTTCCTTTGATTTAGGAAATGGTATTGACTTTAGTAGAGAGTAAATATGTTTAAAATTTTACTTAATTTGGAAATTCAATGTGGTAACTTTTTTTGTTAAAGGTAAATTTATGATCCATTCAAATTCACGTATATAATTTACTATCCATTCAAATTATATAAATAATACATAATTGTATTAGAAATTGATATATGTTCTAGCAAAATGCAATTTTTTTTAATTTATTTTTATTTTTTTAATTTAAAACTTAAGCCGACATTTTGTATGAGGACGTGACCCACCTGACATTGGGGTCATACTGGGCTGTAGATGTGCCTCTAGGTGCAATGACACATATATAATATATATGGTTTTCCTGGGTGCATCGGGTCAGGCGAGGTCACGACTGCCTGCCCCATTACATTCTAATTTTTTTGTTAAATCTGGTAGGACTTTGACTAGGGGTGGCCGGGTTGGTGGCCTACCACTTGTTGGAACAGGGTCTCCTAACAAGCTGCGAAACTAGTCCATTTTGATTACTTTTGATTATATTTAATATAGCGTAGGGGTTTTGGGGCAGGCCAAAGCCCCGAACGCATTGTAATGGGTCAAAGGGTAAACTAGGGGTCCGAAAATCATGCGTTGCGGACCATAGGAAAGTCGGAGCTAGATTTTTATAAATAGAGATGTATTTTGTATTGAAAAGGAGGAGGAATTGATGAGATATTGATACGATCTATTGCTTAAGCGGTCTGTTTGGGTTTTTGGGAACAAACTCCTACTGGCTGTGTGCGCAGAGATCCTAGTCTAGCTGTGTGCGGACCCTGCTGCTGTGTGCACAAGTTGGGAAGGGAATTGTAAGGAAATATTGATGAATTAATGCATGCGAAGGATTATTAGAGATTTGAATCTGTGAGTTCTGTTATGTGAATTGCTGATAATTGTTGTGTTATGTATTTTCTATCTTTAAGTTGCGAAAGGTTTGTGTACTGAGCTCTTAGATCTAGATCTGTTATGCTCTGTTTATGTACTGCTGTGTTGATGATATAATAAGCCTATAACTGTAGATCTAGTGCATGTGGATGCAAATAGGAACATAATTAACCCTGCGCAGGACAAGTAATCTGGGAATTACAAAAATAAGACCCAGCCCTGCTTGCCTTACCCATTCTTTCTCAGGGTGCGGAAACCTGGTTCCAACACCCACCCATACTACTTCGGGTGAGACTGTGACCTGCGAATGCAGGTCATTGCTAAAAGGGCTAGTCGTATAGGGGTTTGTTGGCAAACCTTACACATCGAACCTGGGTCAGGACCCCTCAAGCTAAAAAACGGTTCCGTTGCCGGGACCGGAAGGAGGTTGAGAAAGGGATCGGGTACTGACAAGTAAATACTGAAGAGGGTACCATGGCGACGCGCTTGAAGTTACCCTCCTTCCAAGGCACGGCTGATGAATAATTGGAGTGGTTTTGGTTTGTGGTAGAGTCGGTATGGGTTGCGCAGGGTGTGATGGGCGACACTATGAGAAAAGCGCAGGTATCCGTAGCCCTTAAAGGGAAAGCTTTGGACTGGTATATGGGGTACATATCATAAAGAAAGGATTCAACTATCCAGGACATCAATTATGCTCTGAGACAGAAATTCTGAAACCCTAAATCCTACTCTCAAGTCATAACAGAACTAAAATATTTCAAGCAAGGGACAACTGAGTCTGTATGGGAAGCAGACCAACGCTTAAAAAGAGCTATCAGGGAAGGGGGATTTCGGTATGATGACAAACAACTTACGGAGTGGTTTATCACCATGCTACTCCCTCATCTACGCGTACCTATGGATTGTCGGACCTTTGACTCGCAAGACAAGGCCTTGGAAGCCGCTATGAAATTAGAAGCTATGCTTCATAAGGGGGCTACGTTAGACGTCCAACAGATCCAAGAGTAGATTGAGGCCATGCTCCAGGAAATTTGGAATCTGCGATGGGGGAAGGGAGGAGAGGCTGGCATAGAATAGGGACCAAGAGTGTGTAGCCCAGAACAATGGGGCTCGAGGGGACCTACGTTGGGGCACGGAGGAAGCTGCGTAGCTGGGTGGCGTAAGGTCAACCAGGGGCTTGTCTGGGCACCCAGGTACTGCATTAGAGCGACGCCGGTGTCAACATTTCCGGTCAGTTGGCCATAAGGAGCAAGACTGCCAAGTCCATAAGGATGCAATGAACAAAGATCCTACCTCACCAAGAACCCCCTCGGGTAGGGATGACTTCCCCCCTGGGAGAAGGGACAAGAGCCAAAGCGGAAGCGTAGGTCAGGGTCGAGGCAAATCGATCTGCTATAACTGTGGAGGCACAGGGAATTTTGTGAAGGATTTCCTACACCCTGTATGATAGTTTTGTAGGTATTATAGACAGTTGGGCCACGTGCTGGAAGACTGCACAACCCTAAAAACCAGGGTATGGAGAAAGCGACTTTCATCTGCGCAGAAGGTGCGAAGGGTCCAGACCAAACTGAGGGGTATGGATGCAAAGGTAAATGTAGTAACACACAGCAGAGTGGCAACGGGAGGGGCTAAGGAGAAGGATGAAGCTGATACACTGATCCGTAGGGCAGTTAGCAACCAAGAAGGACTAGACCTGCGCAAAGTAAGGGAAACATTTAGGGATGCCCGTAAGGACTTCCTTGAAACTAAAGTCTCGCCATCCACATACCTGGGGGATGAGGCAGTAACTGAGGAGGTTAAACCATTTTTACAAGCATGAACGGGGCTTCTTCGCAACCCTCGGGCAGTACGAAACCTACAGGCTTTACTGGAAATCTATGCAACGTATGATATAAGGACTGCCATCATCAAGGATGTGCATACATTGCACCAATGCCAGAGACGCACCGGTAGGGAGATGCGTCTGACAGTTTAGATCCGCGGCTATAAAATGGATCAGGTTATCTTAGACCTTGGATCGGATGCTAATATACTGCTTAAGCACACTTGGCAATGCATGGGAGAACCTAAGCTGGAGCGGTCCACTATCCAGCTTTGAATGGCAAATCATAGAAGAATTATCCCTCGAGATAGAATCCCTAATGTCATGGTTAATATCAAGGGAGCAAGGATCCTAGCTGACTTTGAGGTAATAGAAATGGTGGAATATGGGGATCCCTACCCTGCACTCCTTGGACTAGACTGGGCTATGAACATGGGGGGCATTATCGATCTAAGAAAACGTAGCATGATATTTGAAAACTAGGGCTGACGGGTCATTGTACCACTGGACCCGGTAGAAGGCAAATATGATGCAGAACCTATACCTAAGAGAGGGGCTGATATCTATAGATTGACAGTACCATGCCATGAGGAAGATATTGAGGATTCCATTAGGGATCTAGAAGCTTGGCAGATCCAGCTAGGAGAAGCCTATATGCTGCGTTGTCTTCGTATCACTAAGGAATCTCTCTTTACGGCCCCTGAGGAAAAGATGGGAGTAAAACTAAGACCTATCCCGAGCGAGGGACATGTCGAACCTAGAATAAGCAAAAAATTCCCTATAACACTTGTTGATTCCAGAAGTAGTGGCCCCTTGCCTCAAGCCATTTTTGCATCGGTGACACAACCAGGGGTCAGGGAGTTGATGCCAACATCAGCCCCCCTTAAAACCGTAGTAGAATATATGATAAAGGTCTCTTGGTCTTAGGCCAAGCACTACTTAGGCAGCAAGCTTGTGCTGGGGGAAGCCAGGCGGCTGTCACAAATTGGAAAACTTAGCGTAATAATTACGCTCGAGATACCGGGATGCGACAACTAGCCGTTGGAACTGTACCCTCTAGGGAGAAGCAGAAGTTACCGTTGAAGGGAGTGGCCCTTAAACCATTGGCAGGACGAATTATGGGGGATTTTTATCTTTCTTAGGGAAACACACCCCACGCAAAACATCTCTCTCTCCTCTTCAATGGAAAGTGTTTAAAGAGCTGTAGGATGATCGGGTTAGCGGTATTGTCTCGTGAAAACAGGCAGCCTACTTTAAGTATCTTGCAGTAGCAACCGAACAAAAATATTCGTTATAGTTGCGGCATCCTTCCCATGACTGGTAAACCTCCCTCATCGGATAGCAATCACCCAGAGCCAGGATTCATTTTTCGCGCAAGGATGCCAACCACTGCCCTTGCCGAACCCTCCACCCCAACTGAGCCTGAGGTTTAAGAAATTCTAGAAAATGAGCCAGAGCTAGAGGAAGTCCCTCCCCCACGGACCACGTGGAAGGGCAAGGAGAAAGCTCAAAGTTCAAGGGCTCCTCCACAGGCAGCAAAGAAACCCCGAAGTTCCCTAAGACATCCCATGCCTTCGCCCTCAGCACAAGATGATCATGAGGAGGCTCTGCCAGCTAACCCGATCAACTGGTTACCCTCTTACATTCGACCACAAAGACCATCCACGCAAATACCAAAAAAATTGGATGGCTTGATCACCTACCTGCAGACTCCGCTGACCCCAGGCGAGGTCCCCGTCTTCGGTGATCCCTGCGGACACCTCCATGAGGTCAAGTTTGATGATCACAATCTGGTGGACCCAGACGCTTTTCTGGAACTAGCCTCTAAATTATACTTTGACTCAGTCCATGAGGATGATGGAATCACGGTGATACCTCAACGATGGGTATGTGGCTTGGCAGGATCCGAACTCCTGAATCTGCTCCGTATGCCCCATTTCTATCGTTACAACATCACCGATCGATTGGCTCACTAGTTACTTGCCCTCATTCACAATGGATATTTATGAATTCACGACAGAGTCCCTATTGATGCCAAGTTGATCCACAAGATCATGGGCCTCCCGATGTAGGGGCCGCACCCGCTTGAGAAAGTCAGCAAGAAGTATGAAGCCGATACTGCTCTATATGTCCAAGAAACCTATGCAATCCAGTGAAATCAGCAAGGGTTTGTAATCCAAACTATCAATGACCCTGCTACACAGATGGGTACTCGACTGTTAGCCTGCAAACTCATGTGGAAGTGCCAGGTTGCGACTGTCCCCGCCTATGTAATCCAGCTAGCGGGGCAGTGCGCGAAGGGTGTGGTTTTTAATTGGGCTCAATTCTTGTGCGAAGAATTTCTTGCTAATGTCCACGAATCTCAATAGCATGGGACACCTTTCTTCTATTCGTGGCTATTATTCCTCATAACACTAGTCACCTGGGACAAACCAGAAGAGTCAGTCGCTCCCGAGCTTCGTGATGGAATGTGTGAAGGAGCTCGGTATGCTCACTTATGGGACTCTAAGGATAAGCATCGTATTGAGGATAACAAGGTCTTCTGGGTCCTCTTCCAGAGTAGTGTCGCCACTGCCATAAATTCCCACCCTCGACTATCCCCCACCATATATGACAAATACAAGCATATTTCTGCACTTAAAGTCACTATGCACTAGGTCCGGATTCGCAGCCTGGCCAGCCATATGTGGGTAGAACTCCCTTATATGGTAGCAGATGAAGAAATTGATCTACTGATCGAACTGTGGCCCTCTGAATGGAAAAAAGGCCTCCCCAGCACACCAACCTTAGTTACAGCTAAGGCCAGAGATAACCCGCCGCTGCAACGCCCAGATATAGCCTCGAACCCAGTAGCTACCACCACTCCCCCTCCTCTCGGTACTAAGAGGACGGGGCCATCGACATCTGGACCAAGGAAGAAACAACAAGCCCATCGTGAGCACTACGACGTGACAGTCACCTTAACAAGCAGATATTTGGAGCAGATCGCGGATGAGGTCACTATGGCTACAGAAGATAAGTTGGCACTTATTGCGGCTTAGTGGAAGGCAGGGGTTGAATCTCTTCAGGAAGACCTTCGCACTCTCCAGATCAAAATGCAACATCCCCCACCCAGTGAAGGCCAGGCCCAAACTTTGTCAGTCAATAGCAGTGTGGCATAAGTCGCAGAGGTCGGTCGACTCTAGAATATCCCTGCCAGTGTCCTAGTCGGAACACAGCCCCCAAAGGGCACAGGAATTCATCTGGACTTTGCTCGTCTGACCTATGCAGCATTAGATAGTCGCCTTCACACTGTCTCCCAGGAGATTAGTGACCGCGCTCAATCCACCACTTGACAGTCGGTGGCCGCCCAGTGCACCTTTGTGAAGGAGACTGAGGAAGTAGTCCTGGTCCAGTCACAAAAAGCAGAGCTTGAGACTGCGATCCACCAGCTCTGTGTAGAAGTCACCATGGACATTACGACTGAGGAACCATCTCAAATTAAGGTAGAAAAAGTGGTTGCTGCTTTCAAAGCCTCCTACCTGGAGATTTCAGACTTACGGGCCCGGTGAAAGCCCGATACACCCCCATAAGTCGATGCCCAGTGTACAGCCCTTGTCACAGAAGCAACAACAGAAATCACAAAGAAAATTTCTCGAGGTACCACTCTAATGGAGTTAACCATACATATTTGGACTCGGGTCCAGCACGATCCAGTCCTCCAAAAAATTAATCAAGACTGACGACAGCGCGAAAAGGCCGTTGAAGAGATCAATGCTACACTGTCTACTTTGGTTCCTGCCCAGTGCTTGGCATGACTGAAAACCAGCCATGACCTCCAGGATGAGATTGTGAAACTCTAGCAAAAACAACACGCCATATCTGAACGTCTGAAGCCCTAGACTACCTCAGCCCTCCAGTTAACACATGACATTGATGATGCAACCAAGTGCCGTAATCAATTTCTAGCAAGCGTTACCATGGATACCAACGATCCACCTTCCCCGAAGATGGTCACTCTTGCACAGGATGCTGCATCCCAAAGTTAGATGCTACTCCCTCCGCTGGTTCACACTCTGGATACTTTGCGCACGCAGATCGAAGATGCATCAGTGTAGTGACTCGGGACGAGTCACAAGATTGTGTTGGGGGACTGTTGGAACGAGGTCTCCTAATAAGCTACAAAACTAGTCCATTTTGATTAATTTTGACTATATTTAATATAGCATAGGGGTTTTGGGGCGGGTCAAAGCCCCGAATGCATTGTAATGGGTCAAAGGGAAAACTAGGGGTCCGAAAACCATGGGTTGCAGACCATAGGAAAGTCAGAGATAGATTGTTATAAATAGAGATGTATTTTTTATCGAAAAGGAGGAGGAATTGATGAGATATTGATATGATCTGTTGCTTAAGTGGTTTGTTTGGGTTTTGGTGAATGGACTCCTGCTGGATGTGTGTGTGGAGATCCTAGTCCAGCGGTGTGCGGACCCTGTTGCTGTGTGCGCAGGTTGGGAAGGGAATTGTAAGGAAGGATTGATGAATGAATGCATGCGAAGGATTATTAGAGATCTGAATCTGTGAGTTCTATTATGTGAATTGTTGATAATTGATGTGTTATGTATTTTCTTTCTTTAAGTTGTGAAAGGTTTGTGTACTAAGCTCTTGGATCTAGATCTGTTATGATCTATTTATGTACTACTGTGTTGATGATATAATAAGCCTATAACTGTATATCTAGTGCACGTGGATGTGAATAGGAACATAATTAACCCTGCGTAGGACAAGGTAATCTGGGAATTATAGAAACATGATGCAGCCCTGCTTGCCTTACCCATCCTTTCTCAGGGTGCGGAAACCTAGTTCCAGCACCCACCCATACTACTTCGGGTGAGACTGTCACTCCCGAAAGGGCCAGTAGTATAGGGGTTTGTTGGAAAACCTTGCACACCGAACCTGGGTTAGGACCCCTGAAGCCAACACCACCCAATATATATATATATTAAAATAAATGAGATGTTTTGAAAATATTCGAAAATAGGCCAAAATAGTGCATTTAAATAGGCGACAATTTCGCCTGGATTTGGTCGGAATTGGCCAGAATCTGGTGGTCGGGAAAGGTCAAACTGGTGCCTTCCTTAAGGCTACCTAGTCACCAAGTCAACCCAAAATTTTGACGGCTCCTAAATTCTTCATACGGATTCGATTTGACGAACCATTCACACCACCATGATCAGGATGATGAGACCTTCAACTTGAACTTGGTTCGAGAGAAATTCAAACACTTTTATTGTTAAGCTTTCCTCAAACCTCTTTGTCCTTTGTGTGTCCCTGGAGCCACCTGGATCAATCAATTTGTAGGTGAAAACTGTTTAGAGGAATTCCAGGGGGCGTTGGTACTAAAACTGGCTCAGATGAGGTGGTTTCAGGTAGAAATTCTAGGAAATGAAGGAGGTTCACTTAGGGCTTTGTGGAATGATGTTGACAAGGGGGAATAAGATGTTGATTGATTCCCATTAGGATGCGTAATGAATTTATGTGAATAAATGGCCTATTATTTTTATTTTTTATCTCCCAATTAGAATAACATATAGGGCCATTTCACCGAGCTCTTCCACAATAGCTCACCTAATGAACCTTGACCCGTGCTAGTAGGGTCTACTTTAGGACACCCATATTGATTTTTTTTTCTTCTTTATGTATGGTAGAAAGAGCGTTTGATTAGGATAATCCTCATAATCATATGGGGAGTTCTCCTAATGGGTTCTTCCACTAATCACGTGACTCCTATAACATAAGGCCGAAAATCATAAGTTATGAATTGGGGAATTAAAAATCTCCATAGTATCCATTGGGGACAGAAAAAATGGATACTGTGGAGATTCTGAATTCCCCAATTCAAAACTTACACCACAAAAATCTTCAAAGTATTAATCATAAGTTAATTAGTTTTATTGGTTGGAAATTTGCAAGAGATCGAGGATCTCTCAATTTAGATAATAATATAGATCCTCAAACTAAATTAGTTATAATATTCAGATTCAAATGTAACTCCACACTTATTAGGACTTTCTTTTCATGCTTGATTTATCTTATTGTTAGGGCTAGGTATTAGGTACCCAAAATCATGAACGAAAATTGCCAACATCTATATTTAAAATACAGAGAGTTATCATTGCTATTTAACCTCATCCCTCCATACTTACGGGATTTTTATATTCATATATGTTTCATTGAACACCGTTGCAAGTTTTCCCCTAAAGGGGAGGGGTTTGTAATAACCCCAATTACAAATTTCCCACATATTGTGAATTAAATAAATTAAACAGGGACTAAGTCAAAGGGACATTGATTCCAGGGTTGAGGTGGACACGCTTCTTGGGATAGATGGAAAGAAGGGGGGAAAATTCCAAGTGGCAGGAGGATAATTGGTTTGCAAGAATGACCAGTGATGATTGGGCCAACCACCACAAAAATATGAATACTAAGGACAAGTGGATAAATTTTAGTTTCTATAGGGAGGGTGGTCCAAGCTAGATATAACTAACCACAATCATATCTGAGACATCAAAAAATGGAGAGGAGCTCGTTTGGTTGGGAGAGATACCTTAGGGATTGTAAGTTCAAATGATAGCATGGTTTGGTATAGGAATCAGTGTTTCCCAACCTTGGAATCAAGCTCATGGGTGACAAATGCACAAGAAAATAAATTGAAGCTAGTCTATGGTTGCGAGGTGAGTTTCATCGCTAATACATTTCCCAATATATTTTAGGATATAAGCTCTTGTCTGTTTATGGTACTGAAATTTTAGGACTAGTGTTGAGTGCATGTTGGATTGTGGCTTTCTGTTAAGCATCGCCTGTAGCAGTAACTCTGTTGAAAAATTCATGGAATGATTACCAATGAGATTGATATCAAACATACATTTCTATTATTTTAGAACTCCTAAGTTTTTTGTGACGATGATTCCTTCTGGAATGATTGGAAAGCAAGAACTGTGAACAAATGATGTTATTGTTGAAGGTATGCATGTGAATAGTAGAGTGCATTTAGTACCACTATATATTTTTTTATATAAATTTTCACTTTTGGTTCAAGAAAAATAAATGGCATGCCTTCAGAAAGATAGATGAACTTCCACGGTCAAGAGAGACCATCGAATTCCATGAATTCCTATGTAATTTTGTATTCGCCTGAGATCTTGATCAACTTAGTGAGGCCCGTAAAGCACAAGAATACACAAAGAATATCACATTGGTTCTTGCTCATATTAGATCACACGTGCATTAATTCTCTTTTATTTTCAATTATCCTATTTTTGTGCTTGTGGTTGTAATTTGATCCATGTGTGGTGCCCATATAATGTGCTTTTAACTACATTTCTTAGATACTTACAATTTATGCTACAATACACTAGATCCATTGTTGCTAATATTAACCTTATCATTGCTCTGTCTCTGGGAAGTGGGTATCATGGGATAATTCTTGTGCATCTATTATATGATTAAAAACTTTATAGTATTGGTCTAATGGGAAATTTTGTTTATTTTGGATTTCTGGATACTACTAGGAAAGTATTTGACCAAAAAAAATAATAATAAATGATTTTCTAATGCATATGTTAAGAGTCACTTTACACTCCCCATTAGAATCACTAGCACCCAATTCTATTATTATTCTCTATTCACTCCCAATTATATTAACTGATACCCCATTTCACTAAGCTTTGCACAATAGCGCACCCAATGAACCTTGGCCCATTCTAGTAGGGTCTACTTTAGGGCACCCATATTGAAACAATTTTTCTCGCTCCTAGTAAAGTTGATTGATTAGGATAATATTTCCAACCATATGGAGAGTGCTCCTAATGGGTGATTTGGTGAATTCCCCTAATCACCAAGACTCCTATAAATTAAGATCGAAATCATAAGTTAATTATTTGTATTGGTTGAAAATTTTCAAGAGATTAGGGATCTCTTGAATTAGGTAAGAATATGGATCATGAAACTGAACTAGCTATAAGATTCAGATTTAAATGTAACTCCATGCTTATTAGGCCTTTTTGTTCACACTTGATTTATTTTATTGTTGGAGCTAAGTAATGGGTACCCATAGTCATGAACGAAAGTTGGAAACATCTATATTTAAATTCTATATAGTTCTCATTGGTATTTAACATCCTACCTCCACACTTACGTGCTTTCCAAATATGTTGGAATACTAGTGAGATCCATATTCTTACTCGCATGTGAATATATGTATGTTAAATTGAGAGAAAATAAAGTTAGTTATATGGTGGATATTTATGGATGTATGAAAATGGTGGGATGGTTGACTGATTATATATAACATATTCTAGGAAGAATAATGTGATTTTTCAAGAAATCAAAACATTGTAGCTTATCTCCAATTGGGAACTTTACAAATTTTATCCAATTGTGTAGTTTCCTTCCTCTGGCATAATGCTATAGTAAATCCACACCTAATTCACATTTGGAGAGAGTTATCTTGTATATTTTCCCTTGTTACTGCATTTATTAAGTCAATGCCTCATAATACTGAATGCTCCCTTGCTACTACTTTTATTAATTCGACGTCTCATAAGATTGGACACTCTAACTATGTATGAAATGATTAAGCCGTGTCATGATATGAAATTATTGCATTAAGGTTTGGCTTATTTTTGGATGAGGATACACTTATGTTTTGATATGGCTAAACCTATGTATTTTTCCACCATTTTCCATCGAGAGATCATTGAAAATCAAATAGATCACACCTTGGATGTTTGAACAACCTGTTGAGGATACTAACAATTGGGTGGTTTAAGTGAATATTTTGTCCTATTTTTTAAGGGGTTGCAACATATTTGAGGTTTCTTCACCAAATATGATATCACCCACCAATTGTACTCAGGTTTGCTGGAATCATTGTTTTGAATTTTTCTAAGTGGTCAAAATTAACCTTCAAGTCATTTAAAGTGGATTTCAATGTCTTAAAACTTACTTGCTTAAGAATGCTATGGTAATAATTTTCAGTATACTGTTTCTTACATTCTCAACTCTATAAAACATATGAATAGTTAAATTGTGATAAATGCTTAAATGTAAAATGAAAACTTGGTTCATATTTTTGGGTTGACTTAAAAATATCACACACTCAAATCATAATACCTCTGTTGGGTATGTGTTATATTTTTTCCACGACTAAGCACGCGCGGGGGGGTGATAGCCCCCCTTGTCGGGGTCCGGGGCAGCGCCCTGGTGAAAATTTTTTGGTCCTTAATTTCTGGAGGGTAGTCCGCGTCCATGGTTTTGTGCATGGTTTTGCACATGGTATTGGGGTACGATGGTTTTCGACCCCTAGTATTTTTGTAGATCCGGTCAAGGGAACTACGGTTATGTTCTAATCCAAGGTTTAGGGATTGGGGTTTATGTATGCTTCGGCATGTATATATATGTGTGTTGTAACACTAAAAGGAATATAATGAAAAATCAAGCTGGTCGTCCCGATTTGGGATCCAGGGGAAAATCTCTGTGTTGATCTGTTTTATGTTTTATGCTCTCGCTATTGTTTATTTTCTGTTATAAGATTCGTGTGTAGATAATTGTTGTTTAGGGTTAAAACCTACATTTGGTATCAGAGCTGTTTCGGCTTCAAGGGGACGCCTTTGCTGCTGAGGGTTTTTAGTTCGGGCCTGAGGTAGACCCTGTTCAGTGGGAGATCTGTGGGATCGATTCTTGCGGTGAGAGAAGATGGCGAGCGGCGGAAAGATAGAGATCGAGAAATTTAATGGTCAGAGTTTTGAGTTGTGGAAGCTCAAGATGGAGGATCTGCTGGTGGATAAAGATCAGTGGATCGCGGTAGATCCAGGTACTAAGCCAACAGGAATGTCAGACGAAGACTGGAAGAAACTGGATCGGAAGGCTAAAAGCACAATACGGTTGTGTGTTTCAGATTCAGTATTGTTGAATGTATCTGGGGAAGCTACGGCGAAGACCTTGTGGGAAAAGCTAGGGAATTTGTACCAATCTAAGTCTCTGGTGAATAAGTTGTTCCTGCGGAAAAAGCTGTATAACCTGAGGATGAAGGATGGAGACTCGATGACAGAGCATCTGAACGCCTTCAATACTGTGGTAAGTCATCTGTCGTCTGTTGATATTAAAATCTCAGATGAAGATAAGTGCATCAGTTTGTTGTGCTCTCTACCAGACTCGTGGGACAGTCTAGTTATTGCAATAGGTAGCAATACAACTGCAGCAGACTTTGATGACATTTGTCTCAGCCTTGCGCTCGGAGGAAATGAGACGGAGGGCTCATGGAGGGTCGGAGATGGAGATGCCTTGTACGTACGAGGACGGTCCCGAATAGAAACAAGAATAAGGTTTCAAGTGGGAGATCCAAATCTAGAGGGAGATCTAAATCTCCTGGAAAGTTTGTAAAGGTATGCTGGAAATGTGGAAAGGAAGGGCACTACAAAAAGGACTGCAGATCTAAAGCTCCTGAGAAAGGAAAGGGATCCAATGATGCTCATTCTGCAGAGGCAAAAACCACCTCGGATGAAGGTGGGGGATGTGTATTTGGCTTCTTCTTCAAATACACATGTAGATCATGAGTCATGGTTGATTGACATAGGTGCATCATTTCACTTCACTCCCCATAGGGAGTGGTTCTGCGAGTATGAGAAATATGATGGTGATGTCTTCCTAGGGGATGATAGGTAGGCCAGAATCGTCGGACATGGAAAGGTCAAGCTGAAGCTGCAAGGTGGAAGGATTAGAACACTTCCTGGTGTTCTACATATTCCTGCATTGGCCAGAAATCTGATTTCTGTAAGCAAGATGGATGATGCAAGTGTAAAAATAGTGTTCGAGAAAGATGCCTGCAAGATGGTTCGGGGAGCACTGGTATTAATGCGGGGAGTTCGGACTGGAACTCTGTACAAGCTACAAGGTAGCACTGTTATTGATGGGTGTAATAGTTATGTGGTTTCTGAAAATGGAGCGGAAAGCTTAGCTGTCTCTGGAGAAAATACCATGCTATGGCATCAAAGGCTTGGACATATTGGAGAGAAGGGCCTTCGGATACTACATAGAAATGGTACGGTAGAAGGTATGTCTAATTGCTCTCTAGATTTAGATTTTTGTGAACATTGTGTATATGGGAAGCAGAATCGGGTGAGTTTTCCTTATGGTGCTAAGAGGGCTAACAAGATATTAGAACTTGTGCACAGTGATGTGTTTGGGCCTGTGTCAGTTCCATCACTGGGAAAGTCTGTGTACTATGTTTCATTCATAGATGACTTCTCAAGGAATACATGGATATATTTCTTGAGGAAGAAATCTGAAGTCTTTGACAAATTTAAAGAATTTAAGGCTCTGGTGGAAAACCAGAGAGAGAAGAAGATAAAGGCGTTGAGGACAGATAATGGTGGGGAGTTCTGCAAGAAGGAATTTGAAGAGTTCTGTAAGAAGTGTGGTATAGCACGGCAGAAGACTAATCCATACACACCTCAGCAAAATGGAGTTGCAGAAAGAATGAATAGAACACTGATGGAGAAGGCAAGAAGCATGCTCAGTGGTACCGGGTTAGGACAAGAATTCTGGGCAGAGGTAGTGGAGACTGCATGTTACTTAGTTAACAGATCACCTTCATCAGCGTTGGAGGATAATACCCCACATGAGGTATGGACTGGTAAGAAACCCTCTCTTTCACATATAAGGGTATTTGGATGTGATGCATATGTACATGTTCCAAAGGAGAAAAGGACCAAGTTGGATAATAAATCTGAAAGGTGCATCTTTATTGGGTATAAGGATGGTTTAAAGGGTTACAAGCTTTGGAACCCAGAAACAAGGAAGGTTGTGTACATCCGAGATGTGGTGTTTAGAGAAGTGAAAGATGTTGTTAAACATGAATTCCTACCAAAGGAACCTGAGAAGATAGAGTTTGAGCTAAAGGAGGATGAATCAGACTATACAATAGAAGAAGACTCAGAAGATGAAGAGCCACAAACTCCAGCTTTGAGAAGATCAGTTTAGGAAAAAAGGCAACCAGAAAGGTATAGTCCATTTGCTTTCTATTCAGGTTTTGCCTTAACTATAACTGATGATGAACCCAGAACTATCAGGGAGGCAGTAGATTCAGAGGATGGAAAACTCTGGAAGGAGGCCATGGTTGATGAAATGGCATCCTTGCACAAAAACGATGCATGGGCTTTGGTGGAGTTGCCGGCTGGAAGGAAGCCCATTGGGAGCAAATGGGTGTTTAAGAAGAAGATGAATGTAGAAGGCAAGGTGGAGAAATACAAAGCTCGGTTGGTAGCAAAAGGTTCTTCCCAGGTGCCGGGAATTTATTTTGGTGATATTTTTTCTCCTGTTTCCAAAGTCACTTCTATTAGATTACTTTTATCTGTTGCTACTGCATTTGATTTTAAGATAGAACAGATGGATGTGAAGACATCATTTCTTCACGGAGATCTAGAAGAGGAGATCTACATGAAGCAACTTGAAGGTTTTATGGTGAAGGATAAGAAAGAACTGGTATGCAGGTTGAAGACGTCTCTGTATGGGTTAAAACAGTCACCAAGGATGTGGTATCAGAAATTTGATACCTATATACGGGGACTTGGCTTCACCAGAAGCAAGGAGGATCACTGTGTTTATTTTAAATTAATTGGTGGCCGTGTTATTTATTTGGTCTTATATGTGGATGATATGTTGTTGATTGGAAATGACAAAGAAATTATCCAAGATTTGAAGACCCAACTGTTCTCCAAATTCGACATGAAGGATCTTGGTGCTGCAAACTATATTTTGGGCATGGAAATTAAGAGAGATCGGGAAAAGAGGAAGCTCTGGTTAAACTAGAGGAAGTATGTCGAGACTATGTTGCAGAGGTTCAATATGCAAGATAGTAAACCGGTGAGTGTTCCTATTCCTGTAGGTGCAAAGCTGTCTGCTGAACAGTGTCCCAAGACATAAGAAGAAGAGGAGGATATGTCCCGTGTTCCATATGCAAGTGCAGTGGGTAGCCTGATGTATGCAATGGTCTGTACTAGACCAGACATTGCACATGCAATGGGAGTATTGAGCAGGTTTATGTCAAACCCAGGGAAGGAGCATTGGACAGTAGTGAAGCGGGTTTTCATATATTTACGTGGCACTAGTGATTATGGCTTGTGCTACCAGGGAAGACCAGGATTGGAAAGAATGTTGGACATTCGTGGTTTTGTTGATGCAGACTGGGCTGGAGATCTGGACCAAAGAAGATCTACAAGTGGGTATGTGTTTAGCCTATTTGGAGGCGCAGTCGGTTGGATGAGTAAAAGACAGTCTGTAGTGGCTCTTTCAACTACAGAGGCAGAATACATAGCAGCCACTCATGCAAGCAAGGAAGAAGTTTGGTTGCAGAGATTGTGTTCAAGTATGGGGTTGGTACAACAAGCTATAAGGATAGACTGTGATAGCCAAAGTGCAATTTTCTTGGCTAAGAACCATGCTTACCATTCAAAGACAAAGCACATTGATGTTCAATATCACTTTGTTAGAGATATTATTGAGGCTAAAAGGGTATTGCTGGTGAAGGTGGAAACTTTGAAGAATGTTGCACATGCATTGACAAAGTCTGTGAGCACTCAAAATTTCTCTTGGTGTAGAGAAACAATGGGTGTTGAAGAATTGGCCCAATGACTAAGCTCTCCTGTGGCCCCCTGTGGAAAGAAAACAACAAGTGGGAGAATGTTGGGTATGTGTTATATTCTTTCCACGATTGGCCCCACGCGCTGTATGTTGCGTCGGGCGTAGCTGGGGGGTCACGAGGGGCGAAGCAATCCCCACCGTTGGGGTCCGGGGCAGCGCCCCGGCCAAAATTTGTTTTTTGTGCGGACCCACTCATAGGCGGATCCGCCCATGGTTTTGTGCATGGTTTTGCACATGGTTTTGGGGTTCGATGGTTTTCGGCCCCTGGTATTTTTGTAGATTCGGTCAAGGGAACTACGGTTATGTTCTAATCCAGGGTTAATGGATTGGGGTTTATGTATGCTTCGGCATGTATATATATGTGTTGTAACACTAAAAGGAATATAATGAAAAATCAAGCTGGTCGTCCCGATTTGGGATCCAGGGGAAAATATCTGTGTTGATCTGTTTTATGTTTTATGCTCTCGCTATTGTTTATTTTCTGTTATAAGATTCGTGTGTAGATAATTTCTATTCAGGGTTAAAACCTACAACCTCAAGACATTATTTTATTCTAGATTGAGAACCATACACAAGGAATTTGAAATATATATGAATCTAATGTGAAACGTGGGTATATATTAGAACTCATGTACTATTTATTTCATTTGATATTGCTTAAATGGTTTTTATCATTAGTATTCCTTCTGATCTCCAACAAAAATAATAATAACACAATAAAAAATTATATTGTGGTCTAAACATATCACAACATAGATATTAGGAACACTTGATGAACAAAATAATATCCACTATCTAAAAATGTCAGGAAATGATTTATTATGAGTAGACATTGATGATTAATGCACAAGAGAAATATTGTAACATCAATGGTTGCACAAGTGTCTAAGGTATAGTAGTGTATACTAGTTTTAGTTAAATATTATTTATGATTTAGTCAAATTTTGAATCATTTCATTGTTAGATAAGATGGAATAAATGACTAAATCGTTCTCCTAACCCCATGTTAAAGTCTTAGGTTAACATAGTGAGCATCTGGTTACATAAGGAGGTGTGTTACATAATGGTACAAAAATCTTTCCAATGTCACATTCCAACAAAGATAGTCTTAATGCGATAATAAATTTGATAATCATTGTCACAATGTTGCATTAAATTACAAGTTTTTGAACGTCGCAATGCGACATTATGTTACAATTTATAAATCAATCCATTGGGTTTATAATATTAATCCCTTTGGTTTATAATTAATCTATTCAGTTTCTAATATTTGGTTTGATATTAGGGTTTAGTATTGTTACTTTGGAAGGGTGCATAAATATATCCAACGTCGCATTATGAAAAACATGGTCTTAAAGCGATAATCAATTTGATAATAATTCTCACAATGTTACATTACGTTGTAGCTTATTCAACATCAAATTGATACATTATATTTGGGTTCATATTTATAGGGTTTACTATTAATCCTTGAGTTTAATATTAATCCCTTGGGTTAATGATCCCTTGGGTTGATTAATCCCTTCGTTTTATAATATAGATAAATGATTCGGTTCATTAATCCCTTAGGTTTATAATATTATAAACCCAAGGGATTATTAAAACGAAGGGAATAATATTATAAAGCCAAGGGATTAAAATATTGATCCCTTTGGTTCATTAATCCTCAATGTAAATCTTTTTAATATAAAGGTTTAGTATATTAATCTTAGGGTTTATAATACTAGGTTTTATAATGTTAGGATTTATAATAAACCCAATGGATTATAATAAACCCAAGGGATTATAAACCCATTGGTTTACAATATTAATCCCTTGGTTTTTTAATATTAATCTCTTTGGTTTATAATGTTAATCCCTTGGGTTTATTAATTTCTTATGTTTATAATATTAATCCATTTAGTTTATAATATTAATCCGTCAGGTTTATTTTACCATTGTATTTATAATATTAGTAATCCCTTGTGTTCATAATATTAAACCCTTGGGTTTATTAATTCCTTTGGTTATAATATTAATATCTTGGGTTTATAATATTAATCCTAACAGATTAATATTAAAAATCCAAGGGATTAAGCCCCAAGGAATAACTAAGTTGGTCTAGTTCCTGTTGCTAAGTACCTCACCTATCAAGAGGTCATGGGGTCAAATATGCTCGATGCCCATGGGGTTAGGCCTTGCTTTTTTGGCCTGCAGGTAGATCCCTTCAGGTTTATCTACCTAGATTTTCCCGTGGATGTAGCGACCACTCAATATTCATGAACCACCCTAAAAAAAACCCAAGGGATTAATATTATAAACCGAAGGGATTAATATTAAAAACCTAAGGGATTAATATTGTAAATCGTAAAGATTAATAGACCCGAAGTATAAATAAACCCAAGGGATTATTAAAATTAAGTTATTAATACTATAAACCCAAGGTATTAATATTATAAACCAAAAACATTAATAAGCGCTTCGTATTAATATTATAAACCCAAGGGATTAATAACCCCAGGGGATTATTAATATTATAAACCAAAGGGATTAATATTAAAAAAACTTGGGATCAATATTATAGACCCAATGGATTAATAAGCGCAAGGGATTATTGATATTATAAACTTAGGTAATTAAAAAACCCAATGGTTTATCAATATTATAAACCAAATGGATTAATAGATGCAAGGGATTATAAGCCCTTTGGTTTATAATATTAATCCCTTGGGTTTATAATATCAATTCATTTAGTTTATAATATTAATCCCTTAGGTTTATAATATTTAATGCACATTAGGGTTTAATATTATGACTTTGTAAGGGTTCAAAAATATTTCCAATGTCCCATTGTGACAAGCATAGTCTTAATGCAACAATCAATATAATAATCATTGTCGCAATGTTACATTACATTACAACTTATTCAATGCCGCATTGTGAAAGTATCTTACAATTTATATTTCTAGGGTTTAATATTAATCCTAGGGATTATAACATTAATCCTAGGGGTTTATATTATTCCTTTGTATTTATTAATCCTTTTGGTTTATAATATTGATAAAACATTGGGTTTATTAATCCCTTGGATTTATAATAGTAATAATTCGTTGGGTTTATTAATTCCTTGGCTGTATAATATTAATCCCTTGGGTTTATAATATAAATCCATTCGGTTTATAATATTTGGTTTAATATTAGGGTTTAATATTGTTTCTTTGGAAGGGTATATAAATATATCCAATGCCGCATTGTGACAAACATATTCTTAATGTGACAATAAATTTGACAATTATTACCACAATGTTGCATTACATTGCAACTTTTTCAACGTCACATTGTAACATTATCTTTGGGTTCATATTTCCAGGGTTTAATATTAATCGTAGGGTTTAATATTAGTCCATTTTTTTTATGATCCCTTTAGTTTATTAATACATTCGGTTTATAATATTGATAAACCATTGGGTTTATTAATTTCTTAGGTTTATAATGTTATAAACCCAAGGGATTGTTAAAACGAAAGGATTAATATTATAAAGACATGGGATTAATATTATAAACCTAAGGGATTATTAATAATATAAACCCAAGGAATTAATAAACCAAAGGTATTATTAATATTATAAACCCCAAGGATTATTAATATTATAAACCAAGGGATTAATATTAAAAACACTTAGGATCAATATTATAGACCCAATGTTATTAATATTATAAACTCAGGGGATTAATAAACCCAATGGTTTATCAATATTATAAACCAATTCGATTAATAAACCAAAGATATTAATATTAAATCCTAGAAATATTAACCATAACATATTGTCACAATACAACATTGAATAAGATACAATGTAATGTAGCTTTACATACCTTGGGTTTTTTAATCCCTCAGGTCTATAATATTAATCCAAGGTGTTTTTAATATTAACATGTTAGGTTTATAATATTAATAATCCCCTGGGTTTACTAATATCTTTGGTTTATAATATTAATCCCTTGGGTTTTTTTTGTAAGTTTGGTAGGACATTTCTATTCATTATTTGTCAAAAAAGGGAAAGTTACATCCAAATTCCAATTGGTTAGGTGGTCAGAACCTGCCTAGAGGGAAACCAATTTTTTTGATGACCTAACGAAATGATAAGCCATCCAAAAGAAAAATATTATAAGTATGAGTATCCTTATACTTCCTAGAATCTAGATAATTGTAAACATACTAAAAAGTGTGAAACTGCTACATACAATAAAATTCAAAACAAGGGGTGCAACATCAAACTACTCGTCATCAAATGAATAACCTATAGCAGGATCCTTTTCACTTGAGCCTAGAAGCTCAATTTGAGGGGTGCATAGAATATGCCACTTGATGCAACTGAGGCATCCATTCTACTTTTGGAGTTGAAATTGAATATTGTGAAAATCCTTATTGTAATCTGGGAACCTTTGAGAAGACGAGGGTGAGCCAGAAGGGAAATTATCCAAAGATTTAACCATGAGTTTCTTCATCATCCAGTACAAATGAACAATTTTTTTATGTTGAGAAGATCTTCTCTGAGAATTTATGGGATTAGGGACTAGGGTCTGCCAATCATACAAGTAAATATCCAATATACCAGCTTTCTGGTTGAGCTCATCTTCCCATTCTACTATAAGATGGTTTACATAGAAAGATATTCCCTCATGATAGGTAGTGGTCGCTTGATTAATAATTTGAGATGAAAAATTTTGGCCATGGGTTTTATCAACTGATGCACTGGGATAACTGAACGTAGGGGATTATTTAGGCTATTTACCACAACCACAATAACCCTCGGTGGTATTTCCCTTTCCTGAGTAAGCATGAGCCATGGATCTAGAGTACCTATGAGGCCTGTTGTCAACTAACTTGAACCCTATGAGTTAACCCAAGGGGAGCCTATATCTAGGAGCGATAATATTCCAGGGGTCACATCGAACCATGGAACCTGCCATTGTAACCACATGTGAGGGCGATGAATGATACATAAACCAATTCGTTCTCTTGTTATAGACAATAACCATAAATAAAAATAGTCCCCAAGCCAAACATGAAACCAAATCTACCTGAGATCTCTGAGGGTGAAAGTATAAACTCAACTGCCCAAATACCGAAACCATAAAGGTTAAGGGCCTAAACCATAGACATGAAGAAAATAAATAAAGCCATTGCGCCAGGGATAGAAACAAGAAGAGAACCAAGAAAAACACATAGGCCTAACCCAACAAATTCAAATCCTCGACAACAAAATGCCAAAGAAAATAGACACATGAATACAGTAAATAAAAGAACCCTCATATAATTCTGCAACTTTCGTATAAGAATCTAGGTAGGGTTCCTTCCAAACCATCCAATTTAAAACATAACCTTTCGTCCCGAAGACTAGCAGACATATATAACGATCCATAAGAGTAGCAATACAGGTTTTAATACTGAAAACATACGATGAAAGGAGGCCTGAACCAACTGTAATTCAACCAATTCCTATTGAAGGATAACAAAGGATTCCTTCCCCAAGTCGTCATACTGCTCGAACCAAAGAAAATTAGAACAAGTGTTACAAAAAGGAAAATTTCAAAAACTATTGGTGAAAAAGTTGAAAACATTCACTGCTATAATGCCTCTACCACCTTCTATAATGGAATTAATTGAAGCCATGCAGGAGGCCACCTCTCCATGTGCTTCGTGAATGTGGAGGGTGGTGGAAGATTGCCTCAGGATTTTCAAAGTGAGCGATGGACAGGGGTAAATCTTAATCTCTCCGGCTCACACCCCGTTAGGGGACGCTGGTATATATCTTGGAAATGTTGCTAATTTTCCATGATATCCTACTCCAGGATAACATTTAAGGGATTCAAGTCTTCCTCCAAGGGTTGGGGTGGCCGATCCATCTCCATAGATCTTCCCAGGTGAGAACAACCCCAATTTTCTAGGAAATTTGCAACTTTTTTTCCTTCTCTCCTTACATGGAAAGTGAGGATGTAGTAAAAATTGGGGATAAGCTCACCCACTCCTTGCACCACTCACGAAAAATTCCAACTGTGGCTAATCTTGTCCCATATTTCTCCTTGGTTCAACTTCTTGATGATTTCAATCATCAGTTTGAATCACCTTCAATCACTAATGTTTTGTATCCAATTCTAATGGCGGTAATGAGGCCTTGTTTGAACGCATTAAACTCTACCTTTTTGTTGCTAGCATAACCACAATTAGCCATCAATACAATTCTAGTCCTCTTTAGCGAATATCGAAATAATCCTTTGGTTTTATTAATATTTTTGGTTTATAATATTAATCCCTGGGGTTTATAATATTAATCACTCTTTTTTAAAATCCCTTAGGTTTATAATTTTAATCCCTTGGGTTTATTAATACCTAGGGTTTATAATATTAATCACTTGGGTTTATTAATATTGAGGGTTTACAATGTTAATCCCTTGGGTTGTTTGGTTGTTGAATATAAGAGCTCTGCAGCTCTCCTTCCCTTCTCTCATTTTAATTCTCAACCCGATCCTACTTGTGCACCATCGACCTATGCATCACCTGACTATGGAAATGGAATCAGAGGGATCCCCCTCTAATTCATTATCTAAGGAAGATTATTTTCTAGCTTTGGTGCAAAATGTCAAGGAAAATCACCGACCAAATGAATCACAACAAAAGTTCGCTAAAAAATCAACAAAGATACTATCTGTCGCTTTTCCATAATGTTTCAGATAATCTCATTGACTTACCTAGACAGATCACTTTTAGAGAATTTTATGGGCATGTGGCCCTCTCCCAATTCAGTGGATTAGTGGGGTAACCAAACTTGGAAACATATGATGAAAGGTAAGTTAGAAGTTTTCTCTATTGGAAATGGTTTCTTTGTGGCATTGTTTGAAGTTTAGGAAGACATGGATGTCATATTTTGCAACAACCCATACTTCTTCAGTGTTGTGTAACCAGCTCCAAAAATAGAAGAAAGGAGATATCAACGCTTTAGAAATGAGCCACTTCGAGGGGGCAACCTCCAATACATTACATAAATGAACAATTCTTGGATGATACAATTAACAAAACCTCCTTTCTATATATAGGAGTCCATGGGGCCATAATGTAATCCTAGTGGGCCACATTGTAATCCTAGCCGACCTAACAATAATAATTTAAGGGCACAATAATAAAAAATGGGGGTTACAAGGGTACAATAATAACAATAAGGGGGTTACACTAACAACAATAAGGGACTATACTAGTCATATAGGGACCTAACATGCCCCTCTCCTTCAAAAAAATGTTGTCCTCAACGCTTGAGTAGCTCTGGGTGTTTCTGTATAAAATTCTCATCCTCCCATGTAGATTCTTCAGTGGGTATGTTCTTCCACTTGATGAGATACTCTGAAATTGATCGATTCCGTAGTTGTCGAGTTCTTGTTTCCGTGACCGCTTCAGGTTCCAATATGATTTTTCCTTCCTCATCAAGTTCTGGCAATATTGTTTGAACTGAAAGATTTTCACCTATAACCTTCTTTAAGCATGAAACATGGAAAACTGGATGTACTCGCGAAGAAGCAGGAAGCTCCAATTTGTATGCCATAGTACCAATGTTTTGCAACACCTTGTAAGGACCATAGTACTTTGGCGATAATTTATTATCCTTCTTTGCTTGCTTGAGGGACATTTTTTTGTATGGTTGTAGCCGTAAAAATACCCAATCTTCTACATCAAAACTTCTCTCGCTACGATGTTGATCTACCTGTTGTTTCATTCGATTTTGTGCCAAATTCAGGTTATCCTTTAAGAGTTGGAGAACTTCTTGCTGATGCTCGATGTGATCTTCCACTGCTTGAACCTTCGAATTTTCCCTTAAAGATGATGTGATCGATGGTGGATGATATCCATAAAGTGCCATAATGGGGTCATTTTTGCTGCAGTATGGAAGGAAGTGTTATACCACCATTCAGCGAGAGGTAACCACTTGACCCATTGTGTTTGTTTATCAGATAAAAAACAACAAAGATATCCTTCCAAAAATTTATTTACTATCTCAGTTTGACCATCAGATTGAGGATGATAAGATGAGCTATGAGCTAATTGAGTACCCAAACAAGAAAATAACTCCGTCCAAAAATTTCCAGTAAAAATGGGATCTCTGTCGCTCACAATAACCCTTGGGCTTCCATGTAGCCTTTGAATTTTGTCCATAAATGTAGTAGCAACTGTACTTGCTTTAAATGGATGAGATAATGCACAAAAGTGTGCATACTTGGTAAGTCTATCAACTACCACCATGATGACATTATTTCCTTCGGACTTAGGTAAACCCGTGATAAAATCCATTGAAATCTCCTCCCAACGTTGACTTGGAATGGATAAAGGTTGTAGAAGTCCTGGGGTCTTAATTGTTTCCACTTTATTCTGCTGGCAAACCAAACATTCCGCCACAAACTTTCGAATATCAGATTTAAGGCCATCCCACAAAAATTCTTTCTTCACCCTGTGGTAAGTTTTTAAAAATCCTGAGTGTCCTCCCAAAGGAGAAGTGTGCAATTCCAGAAGAATCTTTTGTTTTATTTGGGAATTCTTACAAAGATATAAGCGATCTTTGTACCATAAGGAATCATTTTTCCAACTAAATGTATCAGATGTACTAGGATCTTGCTGCAACTTTTGAATGAGGGTCCATACATCTTTGTCCTTCTTCCATTCATCTCTTGCTTCGGTTATCCAATCTGGTTGGATAATAGAAATGGCACAAAGCAATGCTTCCACCTCTTCATTCTTTCTTGAGAGTGCATCCGCAACAACATTAAGCTTTCCTTTTTTGTAGATTATTTCAAAGTCATAACCCAACATCTTTGTGACCCATTTTGCTGCTCTTTTGATGATAGTCTTTGTTCCAAAAAGTGTTTAAGACTATCATGATCAGTTTTTACCTTGAAGTGTCTTCCCATTAGGTAAGTTCGCCATTTCTTTAGTGCATGCAGCATTGCTAACATTTCCTTCTCATAAATAGGTTTTTGTAAATACTTTCCTTTGATTGGACGACTTTCAAAAGCAATGGGTCTTCCTTCCCGCATTAAAACTGCACCAATTCCATTTCCTGAGGCATCACATTCCACAATAAAGGTTTTTGTGAAGTCTGGCGTAGCTAAGACCGGTGCTAGGCACATTGCCTCTTTAAGATGTTCAAAGGCCTTAGTTGCTTCAGGAGTCCATGAAAATTCATATTTATTCAATAATGTTGTTATAGGTGCTGCTATTCTCCCATAATTCTTAACAAACTTGTGATAATACCCTGTTAACCCGCGAAATCCTTGCAACTGCTTTATGGTCATGGGGACTTTCCATTCCTTAATGGCTTTAATTTTGTTAGGGTCTACTTTAACACCCTCGTGAGATATAATATGACCCCGATATTCCACCTCTTGTACTCCAAAGAAACATTTGGATGTTTTTGCATATAATTATTTCTCCTGCAATAGTTTGAGCACCCTGTCAACATGTTCAACATGATCCTTCCAAGACCTGCTGTAGATTAGTATATCATCAAAAAATACTAGCACAAATTTTCTAAGGAAGGGTCTGAAAATGGAATTCATCAACCCTTGAAATGTAGAAGGTGCATTGGTAAGGCCAAAAGGCATGACCAAAAATTCATAATGACCCTCATGAGTTTGAAATGATATTTTTGGAATATCTTCAGTCTTCATTCTAATTTGATGATATCCTAAACGAAGATCCAACTTGGTAAAATAAATTGCTCCATGTAATTCATCCAATAATTCATCAATCACAGGAATGGGAAATTTATCTTTAATGGTGAGCTAATTGAGCTCCCTATAATCCGGACACATTCGCCATGATCCATCCTTCTTGTGTACCAATACTACAGGAGCAGAGAAAGAACTTTGACTAGGTTGAATTATACCGCCTCTAACATTTATGCAATCATACGTTCAATTTCGCTCTTTTGGAAGTAAGGATATCTATAAGGCCTGATGTTTGGAGGAACACTTCCTGGAATCAAATGAATAGCATGATCACGATCACGAATAGGTGGGATTCCTTTGGGAGTTTCAAACACCTTGGAATGATTGTCCAAGACTTGTTGGAGATCTGCAGAAATAGATGATTTTGATGTCGGAACTTCTAGTGAGCATAATTGTGCAATTACGCCTCGTTGTTCTTTCTTTAGAAGCTTTTTCATGACATTAGAGCTTATTATCATTCTTGGCTTCCCTTCAATACCCCGTAATTCGACTTCCTTTCCTTCTGAAAAAAATTTCAAGAAAAGTTCTTGAAAATTAAAAGCTACCGTCCCCAAAGATTGTAACCATTGTACTCCTAGTACAACATCAGCACCTCCTATAGGAATGGAAAGCATTGGACTATTCAATACATATTCCCCCATGGTTAGCTTGATATTATGGCATTTTCCAGAGCAATTTATAGTTCCTCCATTTGCCACCATCACTTGACATTCTGGTGCTGGGTATAGGAAACAATTTAATTCCTTGGATACCTTACAATGAATAAAATTATGGGTGCTACCTGAATCAATCAACACTATTACCTTTTTCTTCTTGATATGTCCTTCTATCTTGAGAGTTTGAGGAGTGGTAATTCCTGCCAGTGCATTACATGATATGGTCGGATTCATTTATTCCTCTTCTAGGGTTGGTTCCTGGTGTATATCCTCTTCTTGTTCATTTTCTTCTTCCTCTTCACAATCTATGTAAAATAATTTCTTCTCAGCACACTTATGACCTTTAGTGTATTTGCTATCACAACTGTAGCAAAGCCCTTTTTCTCTTTTTTCTTCGAATTTTTGTGGTGTCAACCTTGTAGGTTGTGGAAATCTAGGCGTAGCGACACTTCCATCTTTATAGAATTGAGTGGTAGGCTTTCTTGTCGCCATTATTTTACATTCAACTTTTCTTTCCAACCTGAATGCCTTCTCCAATGAATCTGGTTCCAAAATGCGAACTTCATGTTGGATATTATCCTTTAAAGTGCCTATGAAGAGATCAATCTTGTGTTCCTCTGGAATATCAGTTACCCTTATTTTAAATTTTTGGAATTCCTCAATGTGCTGCCCCACTAAACCCTTTTGTTTGAGATTTATCAATTGGCTAAAGAAGGTGTTGCTCTTTGTATCCTGATAATGTGCTATCATTTCTTTCGTAAAAATTGACCAAGTGACAATTTTTTTATGGGAGAAAAGCCATCGATACCATACAAATGTATTTTGTTCTAAATGTAAAGTTGCAATGCATACCTTTTGTGTGTTTTTCACATTATGGAGATCAAAATATTGCTCCATCTGTAGTATCCATGTTACAGGATCATTTCCATCAAACTTACTCATATCCATTTTTGGAATATGGTGGTTCTTCCCACCAACATTAGAGTTTATGAAATCACGATTAACATTGATTTTGTTCTCATCATGAGGTTCTTCTACTATCTTTTCACCATTAGGAAACATTTCTTGTATCAACTTTGTCAAACCTTCGATGTCTGTTTTTAGTTCATTCTTCATGTTTTCCATGTTGTATTTCATGTCATCCATCTTAGCTTCCATGACAGCTTCCATGCCATACATCTTAGCTTCCACGCCATCCATCTTAGCTCGCATGCCATCCATCTTAGCTTCCTCGCCTTTCTTCAAAACTTCCATTTCATTTTTTTTTGCTCTTTGCGAGAGTGAAATTTGTTGCACTTGCTCTTGTAATTTTGATAGATCATGTTGCAATTCTTCATCTTCATGAGTCATAGTAGAGCCTTCTGAAGGCCTAATGGGTGTTGAATTATTTTTACGGGGCATATTTTAGAACCCAATACTGATATCTATTCTACAATATGCCCTTGGAATCAATTCAAATTGATTCTTCAAACAAGACTTATGCAATTCGAAAAAAAAATACACACCTTTTTCTTGCTTTTGAGGAGCTTGATATTTAAATTGGATTATATTTGTGATTGCAACACTTCAATATTTTATTTTCAGTACCAACGTATCCCTCTGAATTATCTTTCGAATGCCATAGGTATGACCTGATTTGGATTCTCCAAGACAAAGTTGTGTCCAATCTCCCACAATGACCTAATTATGGACTGGTTCAATAGAGCGAACTTGTACGACTTGCCACGTGTCACTGTTTCATCCTTCGTCTTTGAAATTGATAGCCAAGAAACTACAGTCTGTTTAATTGCAACCACTTTTTACGACACTCCAATCCGATGCCCAGAGAGAGAGTTATTGAACTTTTCCCACAATCACCTCTTTGAGATGAAATTCAGGAGCTTGAAAAAGCACTACCTTCCACAGATCATATCTCCAAACATATTGCGAACCAAGCTCTGAAATTTTTTGAAGAATTTTTTCAGGATTTCAACTTCACACCATAATAATTTCAAATTCTAAACCTTCGTAGAAAAAAGTTATAGCGCAAATTCCACGATGACCTGTTTAGGAGCCTGAAAAAAGACCTAACTTCCACAGATCATATCTATGAAATATTGCAAACCAAGCTCTGAAATTTTTAGAACATCTTCCTTAGGATTTCTTCTTCGCACCCTAAAAATTTTAGCTTCTGAAACTTCGTAGAAAAAAAGTTATAGTGAAAATTCCACGATGATCAGTTTGGAGCAGCGAAACCCTAGAATCCAAACCTCTGTTACCAAATGTTGTGTAACCAGCTCCAAAAATAGAAGAAAAGAGATATCAACGCCTTAGAAATGAGCCACTTCGAGGGGGCAACCTCCAATACATTACATAAATGAACAATTCTTGGATGATACAATTTACAAAACCTCCTTTCTATATATAGGAGTTCATGGGGCCATAATGTAATCCTAGTGGGCCACAATGTAATCCTAGCCGACCTAACAATAATAATTTAAGGGCACAATAATAAAAAAATGGGGGTTACAAGGGTACAATAATAACAATAAGGGGGTTACACTAACAACAATAAGGGACTATACTAGTCATATAGGGACCTAACATTCAGGGCAAGAGGCATGTATCTCAATGTCTGGTCATTAGAAATCAACTAAAATGAGGACATTCCCAAGGCTATCCCCTTCTAAGTTAAGTTTCTTCTCCTTCCATTGAATTTTTGGAATGATGAAATGGAACCGGTTGATTTCTGGACCATGTTGAACCCAAGGGCCAATAATTTTCCTGTGCTAAGATTTGCATTGAAGTTGATATAGAGAAAGGACTCCCACCAGAGATAATTATCACATAGGGTGAATGGAGCTTAGTCCAATCCCTATACTATGAAATATCCCTTTCAAGTGCAAGCACTACCATGAGTACGAGAAATTTTCTCAAGGATGTCTAAAAAATAAAGCTTCCTCTGACTCTCATGCTGAAGATCAATGATAGTATTAGAAGTGCAAAGCGAACAAAGGGAAATTAGGTTATAAATCCAACAATACCTTACATAAACTTGCCTCCTCTCGTAATCCCTTTGGAGTGTTGACCTAGGATGAAGACACCCAAGAACCATTGGAAAAAATAAAAGCCCTGGCATTGAATTTGGCTCAAGAAGGTGTTATTGAGGAAGGGACTGAGGATATACCTCAAGAGAATAAACTAAAGTTAGGATATTCCATTGCTAATAAACCCATCCATTGTATAGGAATATTCCCCTACCACTAAGGAAATTAGCCATGCTTTGAAAATAAGATCTAGTTTCCCCATCGATCCAGAGGATGAAAAGAATCAAGTTCTAACCAGAAGCACGAAGAAAAAAATAAAATGGACTAGTGATTCATCAATCATTGAAGTAGATGTTCAAAAATAAAAAGGAGGACCAATGAAAATGGAAAAAAGGAAATAAAAATTAGAACAAAACATTAATCTAAGTAATCAGTCTCAAATCCTAGAGATTCTAAAAAATGTTGGCAAGAAGGAAAAAGGAGGAAGAAAAATGGGAGGAGGTAAGCATTATCACTAAAAAAATAAACAGAGCTCATCTCGTGGAACATAATGGGACTGGGAAACCCTAATAAATCACAAAAAATAAGATATTTAATCAAGATAGAGAACCCATAGTTCCTTTTCATCCAAGAGACCAAAAAAGAAGAACAAGAAATGCTAGCCCTATCAATTTTGTTTTGGAGAAATAAAAAAGGGGTGGCACAAATCTCCTTAGGAGACTCTAGAGGCTTATGTATTTTTGGAAAGACACAAAATAACCTCACCCACTGTTAAAAGGATATGTTTTCGATCATTTTTCATTTGGAAGACTCCAAAACAAAGGAATCTTTCTCTCTATTAAATACCTACACCCCATTCACTTATGGTGAGAAAGGAGTTTGTTGGGATTCTCTAATCAATCTGAAGGATCAACAATGTAACAAGGATTTCATCATAGGTGGATATTTCAACGTTACCACCATCCCTTCATAGAATAAATGAGGTTCAAATGTTCATTACCCTTTCAAGGAAAGGATGGAGGACTTAATCTCTCAGTGATTTTTTTTGGACATCATCCCGAAGAAAGGAAAGTTCACATGGAAAAATAAGAAAAGTGGCTCTCGATTTATAGTAGCTAGTCTTGATCATTTTATGTTGCATAAAAATTGGTTATTAAAAGGAATAGAGTGCTACTCTACCATCATAGCTAGAGGATATTCAGATCATAAGCCAATTGGTCTTGTTTTGGATCCCTTAGAGGATTTATGCCCAATTCCATTCCACTACAATATAAGCTAGTTACAGTTTGAAGGAGTGCCATAGATAATTAAACAATCTTGGATACAACCATTCTTTGGAACCCAAAACTTTTTTTGGGAATCGAAGCTAAAGGCAATCAAGAAAGTGCTAAACGGTCTGGGTTAAACATAACTACGAGCCTCCAAGTTAGGAAAATTCCATTATGATAATAAATCTAAAAGATATTCAAGCCTAAATGGAAATATGTTCTGTTGAAGATGATCACCTTGAAAGTGAGAGGCATATCAATAAGAAAATTATGAGGGTCAATAAATAGGAAGAAGAAATTTGGAGGTTAAAGTATCACAACCTATGGTTGAAATCAGGAGACCATGATACCTCTTTCTTTCATAAGAAAGCGAGGGATCAAGAGACAAGGAAATGAGTGAAGGAAACCATTCTAGAAGGTAAGCAAAAAATATTCTCTTTCCTTGAAAAAAACAAGAAGCCTTTAATTTATCCAAAAATATATATACACTGAAATTAAGGAAAATGGACCTAGTGAAGTGGAAGCCTTCCTCTCCTACCCCGCCCTTGTGGTTACCAATGATAACAATCAGTACTTAATGCAACCCATTAAAGAAGCTAAGGTCATTGAGTCTATCTGGTCTCTTGAGATAGATAAATCCTCTCGCCCAAATGGATTCACTATCTCATTCTATCATATATTTTGGTGCCTAATAAAAAATACTTGTTGAGAATGATAAATTCTTCTAGGGTTAAAGGTAAATTGGGTGGTAATAAAAATTCTTCCTTTCTATTCCTATCACAAAGTAGAACAATCCTTCCTCTTTCTCCCACTTCAGACCCATATCTTTGTGTAATTCCTCATAAATTATCCTCACCAAATTTATTTTCAACATGCCTAGGACTCTCCTTCTCGAAATTATTTTTGCAAATCAAGGGGGCTTCCTTTATCATCGAAAAATTCTAGACAATATCATTCTTTTCCAAGGGGCCATTCACTCTAGCAAGTTCAATGGGGAACCAAAAATGGTTATAAATCTTGACATGGCTAATTCCTTTGACCAAGTTTGATGTTCCTTCCTCATTATTATCCTAGAGAATCTTGGATTCAAGGGAGAGTTTATAATGTGGATCAAATCTTGTATTGAGAAACCTTGGATTGCCCCTCTTGTGAATGGTCACCCCTGCCATTTTCTCCTTTCCATAAGAGGCATTCGATAGGGTTTCCCCCTCTCTCCTATTCTCTATATTTTAGTGATTGAATCCCTAAGAAAAAATATGGAAGTGGCTTGGCAAGAAGGAAAAATTAAAGGCCTAAGTATAAAAACCAATGTCAAAGATGTTAACCATTCACCATTTGTGGATGTTACCCTAGTAATGGAGGAGCTTCAAAGAAGATAACCATCAAATTTAAAAGGATTCTTGATAGATATTTGCGTCTCTCTGGGGGAAACATTAATAAGAAAAAAAGTCAGTTGTATGGGTGGAACTACTCTTCTCTCACCCTTAAAAATATAGTAAGAGTATAAGAATTATCCTTGAAAGGGTGGGAATTCTTTAAATATCTATGAATTTGAATCTCCCTGTCCTCATCAAATTTAGAGTACATGGAATAAATATTTGAAAAATTAAGGAAGACAATTCAAGGATGGGGAGATCAATAGCTCTCCTCAGCACGAAGAGTGTTATTTACCAAATTTTTCTTCTTGTCCCTCCCAATTTATATTTGTTTAAAACTTATGGCCCCAAAGGCTATACTCACGCAAATGGGAATTCTAATTAGAAGGTTCTTCTAGCACGAAGGAAGGAATAAACAAAGAAAATTTCATCTAGTTCAATGGAAAAAATTTTGACTTCCAAAATATGTCATAGGTTTGGGAGTGAAAGATCCATTATATATGAATCTTGCATTGGGTGTAAATATCATTTGGAAATTAGTGTCAAATTTTAAAGGATGGTAGAAAGTAGCACTAATTCAAAAATACTTCAAGAGGAATCATCTTCCTAGACTAGTAAATGTTGCATGTACATGGCCTGGTTCCAAAATATGGACCTTATGTAAAAAATCAACTCATATAATTCTAGATCACCTAAGTTGACAAGTAGGAAATGGAGCCAAAATCAATATCCGGGGTGACTCCTTTTCCTCTCAAGGTCCCATTAAAAATCTAAATAAAATAAATGACCTGAAAGTATGGATGATGGTGATCTAGATTTATGCAGGAATGCAATAGAATAAACACATAACCATAAATACAGAGATGCAACAGAAATAACACTTCACTTCATTAATATCAAAGAACTGAAATTTACTTACAGAAAGAATGGTAATAAAACTAGCTAGGGCGCTGGTAGCTATCTCTGCGAAGAGATGTGGCAGCTACAGGCCTCTAAACTGCTTTACAATGAGGCGCGAGGGCCTATTTATTATTAAGAAACAATGGAGAACCCTAAACATCCCAAAAACCTAACCCTAGGAGATGAAGCGCCAAAACTATGGGCCCCGTTTGGGTAAATTGGTGTTTCAACTTCCCAGGGACGTAACTTGGCATACTATCTCCGTTTGACGCACATGATACATCATTAGAAAGCTCTATCCGAGGACTACAACTTTCAAGATGAATTTGATGATCAAATTTTCTGGCGGCGTGATGCCCAAAAAACGTCGTTTAGGGCCTCAAAACGGCTCTGGAAGTTCAGGACCCAAAAAACCGCTAAAAATAGTAAGTTGTGCAGAAACTGAAAAATTGAAAGAGACAATGGTGGGGCCCTGTGAATAATAGGCGGCACAAAAATATTCACCTAGATCATTCCTCCCTTAGGAAGCAATGGTCCTCTATTGCGACTTCCATGAGATGAGGAACCGCTAAACTTGGTCCCCGGTGAACCACTTGCCTTAGTGTGGAGTTGGCTAGCTTTGACAACCCGATATAGTTGGACATTCTATTGGTGAGTGCTCTTATTTTCAGTCCCCGATACAATCTATGGTGGTCCGTTCCATGCAATAACTAGATTTAATCCCCATTGATGTAATTCTGTTCTGCAATGTCAGAGGTGTCCAGTAGAGGTGGGAAGTAAGGACGAAGGCAATCCACATTGAATACCGGGTGTAGACCAAGGAATGGTGGAATACTGAGCTTGAAGGAATTGTTCCCTACAGCCTTGGTGATGGTGTACGGCCCGTATCGGAGCGGGCGAAGCTTGCGGTGAGGTCCAGTGAGGCGCTCCTTCTGCAAATGTAGCCATACTTTGTCGCCCACCTGGAAGTGGTGTGGCACCCGGTGTTGATCATGGCGCTGTTTGTACTTCGCATTGGCTCCGTCCAATATATCATGAACCTGTTGGCGGATGTGTTGAATGCGCTCGATGAAGCTACTTGCTTTGTCAACTTCAGACTGGACATGAGCTGAATCGGCCTGAGCAGCTGCAAATGGCATGGCTACGTCAATGGGACATAGTGGATGGAATCCCAAGCCCACCTGAAAGGGGCTATGGCCAATTGAACTGTGGAGAGCCCGGTTATAACTATGTTGTACATAAGGGAGGCTCTCGTCCCATGTGCGTGGATGCTTTGAATTGTACATGCGCATAATGTGTACAATCATTTTGTTGACGACCTCTGTCTGGCCATCTGTTTGGGGATGGAAAGCTGTGGACTTGGTGAGCTTTGTGTCCAAAATTGACCAGAGGCTAGACCAAAATGTGCTGAGGAACCTGCTATCTCGATCTGATATGATAGACTGTGGGATCCCAAAGTGCACCCACACTCGTTCAAAGAAGAGTTTAGCAGTGGCTTCTGCTGTGATATTCTTCTTACAGGTCGCCATGATGGCCATCTTCGAGAATCTGTCAACGACCACGAAAACACAGTCATTTCCATTCTTAGTAGAAGGCAGGCCCGACATGTAATCCATGGAGATGGATTCCCACGGTCGACTAGGGGTAGGTAGTGGAGTATATAGGCCTTGCTTCTTGATGGTCGGTTTGGCAATGGCACAAGCAGTGCAGGATCTGATGTGCTTTTCGACATCCTTTCGAAGGTTCGGCCAATAGAAATACTTCTGTAGTATTGCTACTGTTTTCTCGACCCCGAAATGCCCAGCGACTCGACTGTAGTGTGCTTCCCATATCATCTTGGCAAGCTCGCTTGAAGGAACACAAAGGTGTCCCAGGTGACATAAAAGTGCATCTTGGAGGTGAAAATTTGGAACTTGCGTGCCCCCCAAGAGTGCCTTGTAAGTGTGGCCGAATTCTGGGTCACTCTCACAGAGAAGCGGCCAATCAGAAGTCTCGTGCCCACAAGAGTTGAGCACGGTGGTGAGCGCCACGATCGGTGGTCGGCTGAGGCAGTCTGCAACATTATTGGTGCCACCCTTCTTGTACTTGATGTTCAAATGAAACTGTTGCAGATATGTGGACCACTTCTGATGGCGATCATTCTGCAACTTCCCTTGTGTCTGTATGAACTGCAGGGGCCGGTGGTCTGTGTGGATGATTGTTTCCTTCCTCAAAATGTAATGCTTCCATTGTCGACAGGCTTGCACAATGGAATACATTTCTTTTTCATAGGTGGGATACTTGCGAACTGTCTCAGACAATGTCTCACTGTGATATGCCACTGGATGTCCCTGTTGAGTAAGAACTGCCCCAATAGCATAGTCAGAGGCATCTGTCTCGATCTCAAATGGTTGCTGCAAGTCTGGTAAGGTGAGCACTGGGGAAGAACAGAGGCGATTTTTCAATTCTTTGAACGCCTTCTGTTGAGGTTCCGACCAAAAGAATTTTTCTCTCGCTCCTCCTTTGGTGACTTGACTCAAGGGCCAAGTGATATGAGAGAAACCCAACACGAATCTACGGTAGAAATTAGCAAGACCCAGAAAGCTGCGAAGCTCTGTTATAGTAGTCGGGGCTGGCCAATCCCGAATGACTTGGATCTTGGCTGGATCCACATGCACCCCCCTTTTATCAATAATGTATCCCAGATATTGAACCTGGGTCATGCCAAAAGTGCACTTCTCCAGATTGGCACACAACTTGTGTTGTCGTAGTGTTTGGAGGACTTGTCGGATGTGGTGAAGGTGCTCTTCCCAAGTCTGGTTGAAGATGAGAATGTCATCCAATTACACCACTACAAATGAGTTGGTGAATGGCTGCAAGATGTCGTCCATCATCCTCATGAAGGTTGCAGGAGCATTCGTTAACCCGAAAGGCATGACCAGCCATTCGAAAAGGCCTTCCTTGGCTTTCAAGGCAGTCTTCCACACATCGGAGGGTTCAATCGGTACCTGGTGATACCCTAACTTCAAGTCAATCTTGCTGAAATAGTTTGCACCTTTGAGTTGGTATAGAAGGTCATCAATCCATGGGATCAGGTACCTATTCTAGACAGTGATCTTGTTCAACCCCCGATAGTCAATATAGAGTCTCCACGTCCCATCCTTCTTCTGTACCAACACGATCGGGCTCCCACAAGGTGATGAAATTGGTTGGATGTGACCTTTCTGCAGCAGCTCCTGAATCTGCCTCTTGATTTCATCGTTCTCTAGAACAAAGCGTCGATAGATCGGTCCATTGGGTAGTGGTGCACCTGGGGTCAGATCAATTGGGTGCTTGACTTGACAGTGCAGAGGAACCCCTATGGGTGAGGTGAAGATGTCCCCGTAATCCTCCACAACCTTATCCATTTGTTGTTGTCCTGCAGAGGAGCCTTGTCTGGAGGTCGTGGCCACAGTCTTCTTCTTGTCCTGGGGGCAGATCATCAGGAAAATGAATTTCCTGGTTTGGGAAATGAGCTTATTGCATAGTTTTGCAGTAACCAAAGAGATAGTGGCAGGAGGTGGTACCTCTGGTATCCTGTACAACTTATTTCCCAAAGTAACAATAACAGCGCGAGGCCGAGATTGATACATAGCATGACGTTTACACAAGTATGATTTTCCTAATAATACATCAGAAACATAAATAGGAGCAATTTCACATAATACCTCATCCATGAAAGGCTTGATGCTATAGGGAAGGCGACAATGCTGGCTGACGCGGAGATCTCGTCCTTGGTGAAGCCACCCGATGGTGTATGGATGTGGGTGAGTTGTGGTCGGCAAGCCCAACCGATTCACGGTGTCTGCCGAAATGAGGTTCTTTTGGCTCCCATTGTCGACAATGAACTATACCGGGGAGCCCTTTACCCACATCTGGGAGTGGAGGAGATGTTCCTCCTCCTTCAGATCTTCCGGTTCCTCCTTCTGGATATTCGTAGTGGCAACAGTGGCATTGGGCTCTGCATCAATAATATGTTTCCCTTTGTCATTCCCCTTGTCAGGTTCTGATTCAGAGTCGGAGCATGCATATGACCCAAAAGCTTGCATCTTGGCCACCGGCAACTGCCTGGCCCGACACTCACTTGTGTTGTGAGTGGAGCTCTTATGGAACTCACACCACTTTCCCATGTCCTTATTTGGATTTGCGATGTTGTTCTTTTCTTGTGGCTTTGACAAGTTGTCTTGAGTCGCCATGCCTTGGCTTTGTCCTTTGTTCTGCAGTTTAGGAGCACCTTTCCCTTGCTTTTGATTCGCAGATCCAAAGTCTCGCTTCTTCTGTTTGAATTTTTGTTCAATATTGGCAGCATACCGGTATGCCGTACCAAGTGAGGAAATGTCAAGGAACTCCATTTCCTCCTGAATGTATCTGTGCATACAACTACGATAATTTAGCACCATATGTTTCTCTGAATCTTTGATACCCAACTTGGTGCGTAGGGTATGGAACAGATTCGTCAGCTCATGCACATCTTGATCCCTTTGTTGCTGCAGCATGGTCCATTGTATGTACTTGTCCTCATAGCTCCCCATGGGATAGTATTGTTCCTTGACGACGTCTCAAAAATAATTCCAAGTGGGTATGGACGAGAACAGAGAGGGTTTTGTCTCGTTTTTTTTCTCATAATGGGTTTCCCACCAGTCCTTGACATGGGGGGCAACTTTGAGGAGTGCAAAAATAATCTTCTCCCTGTCGGAAAAGTCATGAACCGAGAAATATCCTTCTAATAGATTCAACCATTTATCTACGGAATCTGCATCTATTTGACCCTCAAATATGGGAATGTCAAAATTTACTTGTACCTTAAAAGGAGTCTCACCTCCAGAGTGGCTGCTGGATGCAGATGTGCCGCCGGTGGGTAGCCATTGAAGGATTTGGGCAAAGTTATCCATCATCGCGTTCCTCAGTTTTTAGAGGGCCTCCTTGAGCAATATTTTGATAGGGTCTCCTGCTCCCTCATCTTTCTTTTCTTCCCCCATGGTCATCCATCGGGGTTTGCGAGGCTGATCTTGCAAAGGTTCCACCAGATCAAGCCCTAACTCCTTATACCCCAACCTCGTTGGGGACATGCAAAGAAGGATCGAGAAAAAGCAGACCGCTCTGATACCATTGATCCAGATTTATGAAGGAACACAACAGAATAAACACATAACCATAAATACAGAGATGCAGTGAAAATAAAACTTCATTTCATTAATATCAAAGAACTGAAATTTGCTTACAAAGAGAATGGTAATAAAACTAGCTAGGGCGCTGGTAGCTATCTCTGAGAAGAGATGTGGTGGCTACAGGCCTCTGAACTGAGTTACAATGAGGATCAAGGGCCTATTTATTATTGAAAAACAATGGATAACTCTAAACATCCAAAAAACCTAACCCTAGGAGATGAAGCGCCAAAACTATGGGCCCTTGTTTGGGTAAATTGGTGTTTCAATTTCCTAGGGACGTAACTTTGGCATACTATCTCCGTTTGACGCACATGATACATCATTAGAAATATCTATCCGAGGAATAAAAATTTTTCCACGAATATCAATTCTAAAATGGAATGATATTTTCTCAGGCGCTATGCCCAAAAAACGGCGTTTAGGGCCTCAGAACGGCTCTAGAAGTTCAGGACCCGAAAAACTGCTAAAAATAGTAAGTTGTGCCGAAACTGAAAAACTGAAAGAGACAATGGTGGGGCCCCAAGTGGAATAGGCAGGTGGCCACCAATATCCACTTGGATCAAATGGAAAGGGGATGTAAGAAATTAATGGATATCTCAGAATTGGATAATCAGGGAAACTGGAAAATTTGGATAGGGGAGGACCTCCCGAATAATATTACTACATAATGGAACATTCTCATTCAACATCTAAATGGAATGGATCCAATTTTAAAACAATGTAAATACTGTCGCATTTTGAATAAGAGCGCGAGTCAGAGATATTTGGTTTAGGAAGGTTATTCATTGCTTTTTGGGTGTCTCCCCCAATCACCCAAACTGAATCTAGGATAATATATGGATATAAGACTGCATTCCTAAAATCAATACCTTCTTTTGGGTATTATCATGGTAGAAAATATTAGGTGAAGAAACATAATAATACCTTCGAGATGTGTTTTGTGTTGTAGTGTTGAAGAAAGTATTCGTCATATTTTTTTGCAATTCCCCTTCGCCCTAAAGTCATGGAAAATCGCCTTTGGACATTTTTGTGTTATAGACTCAATTCTCGACTCATGGGACCAATTTTTTGTTACTTGGAGAAGATTGTGTCCCCCAACAAGGAAATTAACCTCAATTCATGTCCATTTTTGGGTCTTCCTTCCACATCATCTTTGTTGGTTTATATGGATCACAAGAAACAAAAAAAAATTCAAAGAAGAAGGCATATCTCCTTTACCAGATAAGGCCATCTCCATGCTCTTGAATATTGTTTCATCATAGGGATTAGATGACAAAGCCTTGATATGCCTAAATTCCCAGAAGGTGACCTAGATTTAAATTGGCCTGCTCCCCTCAAAGAAAGAGGCCCTCCATATTCGAGCTAATTCTCAAAGAGTTCCATATATCAGAATGAAGTAAAAGTACTTTGAATCATGGGCCATAAATCAATCAAACTATTCCTTGTTTTTTGACAGAGCTTCAAGAAGAAACTAAGGGGAGGCTAGAGCGAGAGGGATCATTTTTTATCTCAATGGAAAACGTTGTCACAGTTTTCATGGGGATTTGGGAGAACCACCAACAACTAAGAAGAGATTTTGGCATTATGGAAAGGGCTCGAGATTGTAAGGAATAATAATATCACTAAACGAAATGTATTTTGAGACTCTATATTGGTCATCTGATAATTTTCAAAAAGAGGAAATTTAATCATCAATGACTTGGCGCCAACTAGTCAAAGAATCCTCTCGTTGTTAACTAGGTTTGAAGTTGTGCATTTTATCCATATGCTACACCTTTTGAACTTGAAGGCCAACTCTTTAGAAAAAAAAGGGTCTTTGATGGCTGAAGGAGAGATAAATATGAACCAAAGGAATTACCATACCCCAGTCCTTTAGCATTCAAAGATGGTGCATTAATTTTCCCAAATTTGATAGGACGCAAGGATTATTTTCAACTGACATAATGGGAAATCGAGATCCACCTTACATGATTCCTTTCCCTATTATCGACGAAGAAACTTAAACTTGGTTAACAAAAATTTAATGAAAGGGGACAGGTGGTTGTTGCGTGAACACCAATATTACCACCTTAGTCACGTCTTAATACTGGATCACCAGATAGTAATTAATCTTCAATGGTGTAGTTGGGAGGCTAAAGAAATTTAGCTGAATAATTATTTATTTTCTTTGCTCAAATATATCCTAAATGTTCAGATATACAAAGCGAATGAATTTGAAATGAGTAAGGAAGTCATTTCATTGCATGATGACTCGTGCAAGGCACAATGTCATAGGGTTTTAACAATGGCTTGGGTCTAAAGTTTATGCAGAAAAATCCTGAGAGAGCTCTTATTGGTAGCCGCGGATCGCTCTCTGACTGCTAATTCTTTAATTCCCTTTATTTCCGCAACATGGTGAACCACCAAGATTTTGTGGCCATTGTAGAGGTCATAGAGAATCGTAAATGTGACTTAGGCTTTGTTAGCCGTGATTGATAGGTTAGAAGTGATGGTGGAATGACAACAAACCTCGTTTCAACTTTTCCTGGAAAATAAAATTCTCACCCATTCGGTGAAGGCAAAGGACTCTCTAGATGACATCAGGGAAGAATTCCTTCTTCTCTCAGAAAGGGTAGCGACTTTGGAGGTCTTTGTGTCTACAGTGGGAGGAAGCTCGAGTGATGAAAATATATATATATATATATATATATATATATATATATATATGATAAAATTCCCCAATATTTCATCTGTATCTATGTAATAATGATTAATTAAGATTCTTATACAATTATTATTTTAATAAGAGAGCTTTTTCTTTTGTAAATTTTACCCCATAGCCATCCCTGTAATTATTTCAACATTTGAGATCATAACCTAAAGTTCTTATTTGAACTGTTAAAATATTGGACCCTAGTTTTGTGTGTGTGTGTGTGTGTGTGTGTATATATATATATATATTTGTATAGAAATTATTATAGTGATCCCATGTTTTTAGCATTTCCACCATACACCAAATATCATTGTATTTATAACTTTTTTGTTATCACCAAAAAATGATCATCTATCATTTCTAACTAGGTGGATCGAAATACACCATGTGCGTTTAATTTTCCCATAGTAAAATCACTTTCACTATAGGAAATAATTTAATAAACCACTTTTATTAAGTTATTTTCGATTAAAACCGATGAGAATAATTAAATAAACCATTATTTATTTAATTTTCTCCATGAGTATTTATTAAATCATTATTTAATAAATATTCCTTGTCATATTTGACTAAATCACCTAGGAATAATTAAATAAATCATTATTTGTTTATTATTGCTTATTTCCATAATTGAAATAATTATTTAATAGTTATTTCATTTTCACACCTTTCTTAACATTTGAAAAATAATTAATAAATCATTTGTTGGTTAAGTATTTATAAATAAAGGTATTTAACCATTTTAAATATCTTTTCTCTCTCCAAACATATAATAAAGTATTCCAAGTGGTTAGATCTAGATTTTGGTCAATAATATTTTATTATTCTGCATTTTCGAGATCAACACATTACTTTGCTATAAATAAGAGGGGTTTTCATCCATTTCTCATCATGATCATTATCATCATCACCATTATTGTCATATAGTATTCGAGCGACAAGGAAATCAATGAACCCATCCCATTGAGGGGGACTTACGACCTTTCGTAAATATCCTTCACCAGATGTATTAATATAACTATTTTCCTTCAAAAGCTTTTCCAAGATTGGCTTTTACATCACTTTTCTATATCTGCTATTTATGTTTTTAGATTTGCATACATCCATTGTTTTGCAGGTTTTCTCACATATTTGTTCTAGATTTGAAGTGTGAGCAGCCACACTTGTTAGGGTCACTAGTCACTTGTGAATTAAATGAGGTCTTTTTGGTACACCTTCCAAAATATTTCATACTAACAAATGGAGACTCCATTGGTGTAACAACTTCAGTTTCCTCGGTGACTTTTTCTTTAGAAATTTTAGGATTTTCTGCAGCTATTTTTAGCTTCTTTTTTCTATTTATAGCTTTCTCTCCATTATTCTATCAAATTTCCAGTTACTAATGGTTTTTTGGTGCTTTCCACAGGTCATAGGTACCAACCGAGCAAGAAAATGCAACATTTTATGAAACTTGTTGTTTGAGAGTTGTGGAGACCAAAACACAATTTTCAGCCCCATAAGTGCGTTTTGAGGAGAAGAACGCCCTATTTGGCCCAAAAACAACATTTTCCTTAAAAACCAGGTTAGAAACTACATTTTAGATTTTTCAGGGTTTGTTTTTTGAAATTTTCACGGTTTTCCGAGAGTAATGTTTTGGGGTTTTTAACCTATGTTTCAACACTTCTTAGGCCTATATATTCTTAGTTTGTCTCTTTGAGATAGAAACAAGCTCCCTATGGTTTCTAGTATACTTCCACCTTTATAAAAAGGTATCAAATGAGTAAGGAGTCTAGGGTTTTCAGCTTTTTCAGCCATTCTTTCAGGGTCCGATCCATTTTATTAAAACCCCTTTGGATAGGTTTTTTAGCCATCATAAATCCACTTTGAGTTTTATTTTTCCTTTCCCCCTAGGATCCCCTAGTGTATCCTTAGTTTTTTGAGATACTTGCCTATCCGTTGTAGTAGAACTCACCTCTTATTTTTGCTATTTTTCTACACCATTTTCAGTAGCATAGAGCCTTATATCCCAATACCATTGAAATTAGATGTTGTAGGCCCTTTTCATATGTTATGAGTAGCTTGTTTGCCTCAAGTTTTCCTAAATGTTTGAGAGCCTTCTTTGGGTGGCCCTTTGTGCTTGATTTGTTGTTTATTTTTTTTTCATATTTCAACATTATTTACAGTATTTCAAAATTTTATTTTAGCAACATATGGCATCACAAAACATGCTTAATTTACTCATCCAATAAACACATTTTTTCACACACATACACACCCTAAGCGAACGTGAACTTGGTTAACACTGCTAAGTCAAGACTCTAAACACCACACTTAAAAGACTAACACACATAAATTAAGCCCACTTGGGGCATCAGGGCCAAACAATCTGTGTATTTATGTGTAGGAATGATGGGATAGGCTTCCAATAACACCCATCGATCATTTGCATTGAAAAATAAAAGTTGAATGTTTAGGGAGATTAAAATCCCTCAGCATCCCACAGTGAAAGCCAAAGTGCGTCAAAAACCCGATTCAGAGGGGGTTAGGCTAGGACATCGTGCGAGCGGTTCTTCTTAGGGCTACCCAACCCATGGTATGGAATTTCATGCATTGTCTGATTTACCAAGAATATAAATACTCGACCACCCCTGTGGGACGAAGGTAACCGTAGTGACCAATCTTATGAAAACATGTTATAGGATTGGCTATGGGAAGAAGTTGGTTCTCTATCCTACCTTTTTCCTTGAAAGACCATCTTAAATAATAGATTCAAGATTATTTCAGGAATTAGATCACCTTTAGGCTAGAGGTCATTTTTATTTCGATAGGACGGTTTTGATTGTGTTAGAGTAGCATCATTATATAGTTTGTTTACACTTGGCACCACTGCATTAGGTTTTTGATTGTTGGTTGTTACTCTAATGTCACATCACACTTCCCTGAGATAGAGGAAGATGTCGCGTCACACTTCCCTCAGATAGAGGAATATGCACTCCAAATATCCTTAAAGTATGACTTGATTTATGACCTATCTGGTTATCTTTATACCGTTCTACTAGACCTCCCTAAGCCCGATGGTGCCAATGCACCGAGGGCATATCATGATGCCGATGATATCGTTGGATCTATTTCAAACCCTTATCAACAACCATATGATCTCCTTGAGATGAATTATGGTCAACCCCAAGGGGGACCATTACCTCCTACAATTACCCCCCCATCAGGCAACTCTTATTCAGATCAAAGCACACCATACACATTTCCCCAATCGCATCAGCATATGCTAGGTCTAGCTGTTGCTCAACCTGTTTATACGAATGTTTCCCTCCTCCATATGTTTCTTATGCACCTCCTAGTGCTCTAGTCCCTCTAGCCCAAATGCCTCAGACTCCCATTCCTCCTCAACCTCTGCCACAAAAACCACCTCCTCCTTAAGGTTAGGTGTATGCTCAATAGAGTGCGTCCAATCCCCCCAACATCAAGAAGAAGAACATTGGGAAAGGTAATAGGAATCAACCATCCCAAGGTAATGAGGGTAACTAGGGTCCTCCACCTAATAAACCTCAGGGAAATGAGCCTAATCCCACAACCCAACAATAGTGTGGAGAAACCAAGCAAAATAAGGCCCTTCGAATGAATAAGCCTTGTGCATGTTGTGGAATATATGGCCATTACACTAATTATTTCCCCATTTTACCAAAAATGCGTCAAGTATGGGAAGACCAATCATGTACTTCTAAAGGACAAAACCCCATGGCTCAAATTCCTCAGGCCCCTGCTTCATCTCAGCCGATAGTTCTTACAAACCCATTTCCTCACTAAGGATACATAGCTCCTGAACCCACACAAGGTCAGGTAGTGCCTCAACCTCCACAATATGGTCCCACTGATTTTTAGATTCTCATGATGAATTATGAGGTCATGAATACTCAACATGTCAATATTTAGAGTCGATGATGCCAGTATGACAAGCCACTCGCTAAGTCTGAGACTGAGTCCTAACCAAAAGTTTCCAAAAATTCCATTCCATCCTCAAATGGTATCTTATAGATCCCTTAGCCTAAGGCATAGGTTATTACCAAGATCCTTAAAGGACCATTATGTCGTAATGATGCTATAGACAAAGCCGCCCATATATACAACATCGTAGATGACTTGGTGCAGTCTCTTGCCGCCATGTCAATGCTAGAAGTTCTCCAGTCATGCCCATCCCAATGGAAATACATACTTAATGCATTGGGTGTTGTGGATCCTTCAGATGATTGCATGATCATGTTTTACATTAAACAATTAAAACATCCTCAACTTCCTTCATCCGTTGCATTTCAAATACCAGTTTCAATAATAAATTCCATTGTATAGTGGTGTATCGTTGACTAAGGCACCTCCACATGCGTGATGGCTTCTAGTGTTTGGAAATGACTTAAATCACCAGACCTGTCCCCATCTACCATCACTCATCATGCATTTTATAGTCATCCATTTCAGCCCCTTGGATTACTTTGCAACTATTCTATAACTATTTCCAGCAAGATGGTCTCCATTGATATTGAATTCATCGACACCCCAATGGATTACAACATCCTTCTGGGTCGTAGTTACACCTATTCCATGTCATTTGTCACATCCATGGTTTTCCGAAAGATGTACTTTTCCAAGAAAGGAAAGAATGTTACAGTTGATCAACTGACTTACTATGATCCTAAGGTGAAAAATTCTCATCAAACCAACATTTCATCTATGACTGATGATACAATTGTCTTGTCCCTCACCAATGTCTGACCAAAAGTCTTTAAATTTTTCGATTTGCTTGGTGCCTACTATGGTCCACCACCTATTCCTTTTGAGCCCAACTCATCCAGTGTTTGCATGATGCCAGCATCACGGGCTACTCACAAGCATTCTGATATTCTAATTTTGCAAGCAGTGCCTACACAACTTGTTGTACCCAACTCAACCCAACATATAGGTATAATTCCTCAAGGACCACCTCCTTTTCTTGGTGTCCCTCCTAATCCATTTCAACTAGGAACAATTCAGCCAGGCCTTAACCATCTAGGAGAAGTTCCGCGAGGCCATTATCCTTCGAGTCAAATACCTTTCTTATTTATCCCACTAGGAATTTTCTCTCTCCCTGTCATAGCTACATTGAGTTTACCCAATATTACTCAGGGGATCCCAGTATGGTACAATGATCCCCCCACAAACAATCCACCTGATCATTTTAAACCTTACATAGATTTTACCCTGGTGCAACAGTTTTTACATTCCCCTTATTTTTCTTCAGTTCCCCATCAAGCTCAGTAGGCACTTACACCTGTTGTGAAAGCATCTAGTAAGGGGGGGAAAACCAAGAAAAAGGGAAATAAAGACAAAGCACCCCAAAAAAATCCAACTCCCCCTAAGCCTCCAAAGCTGACACCTACGTGTGCTTTGTGTGATGTTGTGGGGCATGCTACCAATAATTTTCCTAAACTACCTCATCTCAAATAGGTGGTCGATGATAGATTTCCTGACTCTAATATCCCGAAGGTCCATGTTACCTTACCTGAGTCGACCAAGAAAAAAAAATCGATATGCACGGATTTGTTGGAAATAATGAGAGCGGGGGCTGAATCAGTATTCCTTTCAATTAGTATTATTTTAATCCTTCAAAGAATTATTTAATCTTCAATTATTATCAGTGTTTGTAAAATTATAGCAAAAAAAAAAAAGGAACACAACTGCACATAGTTTTTAAGGTGGAAACCCTCTCCGGGACAAAAACCACCCGAATGTTTTTCTAATAATTCTTTAATATTCAACTCCTATTGAAAATAAAGCTCCAACTTCCTAGAATCTAGAAAAGCATTCTTCTCCAGCTCCCACTGGATGGACGCTCCAACGCCCGAGATTCTTCAGTAGTCAATTGAACGGATGCCCCAACACCAAATGAGCTACAAATCACCCTAGCACCACCCTACCACCCTGAATTTTTCACAGTATTGAACCTGTTGGTGACTTCATGCACCAACCTAGCACCACCCTACCACCCTATAGAATAATAAAACAAGAATAGATTCCCGTACCAGGGAAAATGGTCCACTTTACCATGATATATAATGATGTAGAAGAAGAAGACACACTAGAACATAACCCCAACTATGAGACAACCACCTAATGATGATCCTAGACCTCTTTACACCGCCTCTTCAACTCTTAGTAGATAAACACTAGTACAATTTTTAAAATGATGCATTTACAATGACTTAGTACAATGATACCTTTACAATGGCTGTATGCAGTGCTGCCCCTTTGAAGACTTCGTGTGCTGAAATTCTTGTTGCTGTTCTACACCTTGATTGCAGCTCTTGTCATGCTACCCTCTACTGCACCTTGCTTTGCTTTGCAGCCCTAGACAACACATGATCTAGCTTTTTCTTGCCTTCTAGGATCTTGCTATTGAATCTGGTGTATCTTTGTTATTTTAGATCCCCAATATGTAAATTTCAGTTATGTAGTATTAATTTGAGTCTTCTTTCCAATTCCATAGGTCTGACCTAATTTGGATTCTTCAAGAGAGAGTTATGCCCAATCTCTCACAATGACCTAATTATGGACTAGTTTAGTAGAGAAAACTTGTACGGCATGCCACGTGTCACAGTTCCTTCATTTGGCTTTGAAATTGATATAGATAAAACTACAGTCCATTCACTATCTACCACTTTTTATAGAATTATAATCTGATACTCAGAGAGAGAGTTATGATGATTTTCTCAAGGTCACTTCTTTGAGATGAAGTTCATGAGCCTGAAAAAACACTGACTTCCATAGATCATATCTCTGAAAATATTGCTCACCTTGATCTAAATTTTTTATAGGAGCTTCCTTAAGATTTCAGCTTCCCCTCATAAAAATTTCAGCTTCTGAACCTTTGTAGAAAAAAGGTAGAGTTCAAATTCCATGATGACCTGTTTCAGGTAGCGAAATCCTTACATAAGGAGGATATGAGGATCACAATTTATATAAATGCTTAGGTTGAGAGGTTCTTCAACAAGTGAACATGGGAGGTATTTTAGGAGCTTAAAAATGATTAATTATTTACTTTTCAATGACCCATGCCACAACTCCATGGGGTTTTATCCCACTAAATGGGGTTACAAACTTCAAACATGAATATCTCTCAAACCATGAAGAATTACATGGCATGTCATATATCAACAGAAATATCTCGACAAGTATAAGCCATCAAAAACATTCTTGACCTAGAATATAGTAATTTGTAGGTAAAAATTCCCATGCACGATCGGGGTTGTTAGGTCCTCGTAATTTGTTATATTTGCAAGACCAAATGTACAAGGGTAACATCAAACCAGTCTTTGGAGTCCTAGGACCTAGCCTTCTTGGACTCAGAGGGGGCTCTCTCTATGTTTGTGTAAAGGATGCGACTTGTATGATTTTAGGGTTTTGATTTTAGGCTAGTTATAAGGGTTAGGGTTTTTTTATTTTTTTGGTTGGGTAGGTTGTCAAGAAGAATAGATAGAATGAGAGAGGTTTAAGCCATTGGGATATGGAGTGTACAAAAGGTCTTGAAAGGAATAACAATAGGTGAAGGGTGTATCACAGGGAAAATCTAACAAATCCAAATGGATCTAAAAGCTTATGTGAGTGAAGTGAACATTAAATTGTGAACATAGTAGGTGCAAAGGGTAGTTAAGAATCATTTTTCAAATACTTCAACAATAATGGCCTTTAAGATTACTAAGCATAAGGAAATAACCAAAGACAGGGCATACCAATAAATTCTTTGACCAAAGCCTAGAAAGTAAGCACTAAGACAACAATCCAGTGAATCATAGAAAGCAAGAAACTTGTAAATATTCTAGTAATTTCACCTTCAAGCTAAGAAAAAATTTAAGATAAACACATAATAGAGATCAAAGAATAGGGAACTCCTAATTTCATTAATCAAACTACAAAGACCTCCAAAGCGACCATTTAAGATGATCAAAATGGCATGGAAAATCATAAACCTCTTTAGCTAAACCTAATCAACAATACTTCAAAGAAAAGACCTTAAAAACAATGTTTAAGTTACATCAAAGAGTAGGGTTAACCATGACCTAATTTGACATTGGCTTCATCAAATCATATTTAAGATAAAAAGGAAAAAGTGGGACTAGAGAGCATTCAAAGATTCTCTAATCTAACCTAGCAGAGGAAAACATACAAGAAATAGAGAACAAATAGAGCTAAGGTGCCTCTAAACAACATTTCTTAGCCTAAAATTTCTGTCTTACTGCATCAGGAATATGAAACAGAATGATAACATAAGAAAAAAAGAAATAAATAAGAAGCACATCACCATTAACTGTGTTCATGAATGCTACAAGTGAGCTTGCTCCATTGTCATGCACATCAAAACATCCACAAAAACCAAAGCCAATTTCTCCAATCCTCAAGTCCATGATATTTCTTCTCAATAATCATCCAACATGTACAATGAGGCCTCAATGTTGTATTTAACTATCAAGAAGGACCAAAACCCTAACTAGGGTTTCCAAAATGTCATAAATACATCATAAATGCCATTTTTGTCCATTAAGACCATGCAAGGCCCAAGGCACCAAATATCTAATGTAATAAATGAGAAATAACTTCTAACACCTAAATTTAGAAAAAAATGACTTTGAGGCTCCTTAATAACTCCAAAATATCTCCAAGTGTGTTTTTTTGACTTTGCAGGCAAGGGCGCAGCATTGAGGTCCAAGGGTGTAGCGCTGACACTGGAAAAATAGGTCATCTTGCAGCTAAGTTTTGAAGGCCTTCCCGGTGTCCAAATGAGCTCCATGATACCTCATTGGAAAGATTGTCAAGTATAATTTCGAAAAATGCCTTTAGCTTTATGATTGGAATTCATTTGCCTACTCAAAAACTAAATCTCCCAATACTGCTTAGGGCGCAGTGCCAACTCTTAAAATAGGGCAGAAAGGTGGGTTTTTGGGTGTTTTTGGCACTTTTGGAGGACCAAATCCGCTCCAAATGATCTAAAATTTTTTGTGGAGGATGCCCTTCGCCTGATGAATCTGAAAATGCAAACCATTCCTCAAAATATTAACCAAAAAAAGAGTTCACCGCCAGGGGTGCTGCGCCCTTGGCACTTTAAATCAATCAAATACCAAAATTTACAAAAAGTTGCCAAAATTTGAAATTGTCTTGCTCACAGTGTTTGGGATGCCTGTAGGGATGCATCAACAAGGATTTAAAGGTTTTATTTGCATTTTTCCTCCTTGAGAGCTTGAATTTTATCAAGGGCTCTTTTGAGCTTGGCCCTTGCAATTTTGTTCCTGAAGGCATAATGCCTTGCCATCTTCTTTTGGAGGTCTAGGTCCCTCTTGGTCTTCTCCAATAGACCCTATAAGTGCATATTAGCCCTCTCAATCCAAGGTTATCAGTCATAGTCAATTTAAAAGGCTTCCTCTTGCTCTCTCGCCTTGGCTAAGGCCTTCTCCTTCACTACCAGTGCCCTCTCTGTTTGACATTTTGACCTTCTTTGCCTTTGAAAACCTTAAGAATTTAAATGGAAATGAGTTTTTGGGATGGTGATGAAAGAGGCAGTTTTGAAAGTGAATGAGATGAGAGAGAGAGGGTAAAGGTATATGAATGTAAGTGAGAGGCAAAACTCAATGACCAACCTCTACTGATTGTTCAAACTCTGTGCTGAAACACCTTGCACTAATGGAAAATGGATATTAAGGAAGGCAATGAATTTGCCAATCTTTTTGTAATGTAGGGGATTGATTTAGTGAATGGAGTGAGTGTAGGAACAACCTTAGATGAGTGGATAACCTCCAATAATGTAACCCTCCATTTATCACTGGTCTTATTAGCATGCAAATGAAGAAATGTTTTAAATAGTGATGTGAAGCATGAGAATTAGGTTCCCTTCTTTGAGGTTTCAAATCCTTTGAATTTCAAACCATCAAAATGCTTTGAGGAAGGTAAGGCATCCACTTACCATTTAGTATTTCTTGAAAAACCCTTGGTGGCATATTGAAGAGATTTTGAGTTGAGTTGAGTGCTTGTAGGGTGTAATATGCCCTCTTGGCCAAGCGTGCAGAGCCTAGGAAAACGATGGGTCGGTTTGAGCAAAGGTGCAATGATTGTTCCAGGCACACAGCGCCAAGGTTCTTTTACTAGGCCTATCTAGAAAAATTGGGTAAACGCGTAGTTCTTTGCTAGGCGCAAAGCACCTAATTCTAGGCATGCAATTCCTTAAGAAAATAAACAGGTGGAATGGCTAGGGGCGTAGTGCCCGACTCCAGGCGTGCAACGCCAACCTAAACGTGAAATGCCTCAACACTTAGTTGAAAATTGACTTAAAAAACTCACAGTTTCCTCTACTGAACAGTCTGATGACTTAGCAAGGCAATAATAACTTGTTTGAAGTGTATAATAGGCCTTTATAGACTTAGGAATTATAATTAACTTGGTAAACCCACTTTCCTAATGTTTTAAGTCCTTTTCCACTCTTTACCCGTCTCACTAACTTTTTGACCTTTTTGCTTTGTAGGTGACTTAGATCATGAAGTTAACTCTTCTTTTTTCTTCTTGAGGCATAATATATTCATTTTGACATCCCTAGAGTTATATTGGTCATGATAGCACCTTCAAAAATTCCTATGGCTTCCATTACAATTTTTAACTTGTCTTTCTCACCTTGGCTAGCAGTTAAGAAATTTATGTTCCTTTCGATCCTAAAAACTTGACACATTCATTCTGACACAAGAGCAACCTTAAAATCATATTTTTTTCCACTTCGGAGCTCAACATCATGATTTCCATATTTTTGACCACCGTTGCTTTGTAGGTGAGTGAAATGATAATTTAGACCTTTCTCATTGATACTCGTTATCTCTTTGCTCTGCAGGCTTTGCTTGAGTCATAAAATTGACTCTATTTGGCTCATTTATGTCCTTTAATACTTTCACTTAGTGTGTGTCATGAAAACATTGAAGTATCTCTTCCTTTTGGGCTTTGAAGCATGCTAAATTCACCTTTGACAAACTTAGGAACTCAAACACAAAGAAGCATCTTCAAAACCCCTTTTGTTCCCAACTTGAAACTCAAATCATCTTTTACTTGGTAGGTGAGTGAAAAAGCTTGAATTTTCCTTTCCTATTGATATCCCCTACACCTTTTCCCTTTGAGACAATGAGACATTCACCTTGGGGCAAACTTTGGGATGCTTGCACACAACAACACTTTCACAATCCTTTCTTTACTGGTATCATGGGGTTAAAACCATGCCTTTTCACCTTCTTTATCCATTTTTCCAAAACTTTAGCTGTTTGGAGTGAATTTAAGACAATCATCGGTGCTGTATTCTAATTTATCTATAGCCCTTTCAAGTTCATTCATTTATGTCTAGTTCACCTCACCTTTTTCTGTATTTCATCCATAATTTCCGAAAAAATTCTCTTCATGTTTGGTTTTTGGTGTACCTCCTCCATGGTCATTTCTCCATTTGATCCCTGCTTGGCACATTGTTGGGCTATCAAGCTCAAAAACTTTAGTTCTCCTTAAAACCAAGTTTTTTTCCCCTCTCCTTTCGATGAATGTCTTTATTCAAGAGCATATTTCTTACCTTACCAACTTTCTGCTGATAGACATTTTAACACTCCTGTAGAAGTGTCAAAGTTCACATTTACCCTTTGTAGAACTTGAATTTGATAAGGTAGTATTATTTGGAAACCTCTAGATTTCTTCTTGAGTAACCATGTATCTTCATTCCAATATCTCTGAACCAAATTCTTAATAAAGAAAAACAATTTCTGAAACACCAATGATTTACCTTCAAACATATGAAACCCTAATTGACCTAGTGGGAGGACTCTTTGACCTAGTCTTTGACTGAAACTTGGCTTGGAGTCTTCAAGTGTAAAAACAGAGTATTGATAAAGTGATGTATAGAAGATCCAAAAGCCAATGTACTTGATTTATCTAAAGAGTCTATAGAGATAGTTTTGAGACCATCAATGCTTGAGGAACCTGGTGAACATGGGAAGGAATAGGCTATAGGTAACCCTAGTTGTAAAGTGGAGTTGTGGGCAAGGGAAAAACAGAGTGATGAGGTCATAGGGAGGAAAAATGATGGAGATGGGTGGCACAAGTCCATGAGGAGATTTTTAAAGAAGTGGCAGGGTGACCATGGAATGGAAAAATGGTAGAATAGTGAATTTTTTTTCATAAGGTTAATGAAGGCAGTAAGATTTCTAAAACTCACATTATTCAGGGAATTTTGTTTTTATAAATCTAAAACCAATATTTAGTCATCTATAGATAGTAAAAATTACTAATGACTAATAGGGGTAGCCCCTAGTGCTACTTGGGTTGACATCAATGACAACCACTGATCAACAATCTCCCCCTTTGGAATTGATGGAAAAACAAGTACTCCCCCTGCGATCATGACACCTATTCCTACAACATTCTCCCCCCCTTTGACATCAATGGAAAAGGGTAACTCCCCCTAACACACAACCATCCTGCAAACCTGTACACACTTCCACTCCCCCTTTATATTCTGAATAAGGAAAATCTAATGAGAACTTGGGAGAATCCCAAGCTTCTGGCGAAGATATTCAAATGCTTCACGAGTAATCTTACGATCATCAACGCTTCCTTCCCAATATACATTTGTAAAGGCTTGAATAATGAGATTGTTACCCTTGGGATACCACAAGCCATATTCTGTTGTTCCCTTTAGATATCGAAGAATTATTTTGACAACAATAATATGTGATTATTTTGGTGCTGCTTGGAATATTGCTACTTGTCCAACTGCTTGAATAACATCTAGCCAGGAGGCTGTTACATATAGAATACTACCAATCGTAGATCTGTACAACCTCCGATCCACATCCTTAGATGAGTCGACTATGCTCAATTTTCAACCTGTTACCATCACAGTAAGGATGGGTTTGCAATCTTCCATTTTGAATTTCCTGAGCATTTCCTTGATGTACTTGGCTTGACATATAATTATTCCTTTCTCTTGCTAAGATATTTGAAGCCCTAAGAAGTATGTCAGCTCACCAAGTAAATACATCTCAAACTCACTTTGCATCTTTGTAGCAAACTTATTACTTAGTCGATCATCATTTATACCAAATATTATATCATACTCTTTAGCTATTAGACATGCTTTAGTTGCTTCATCTAGAACATATATGTCGTTTGGATCTTGACTTGCTGTAGCCACAGTTTCACCATACCTGCCTTTCCTAATTTCACATTTTGTGGAGTTGAATAGTATTGTGTATCCTTGATCACACATTTGTCCAACATCGAGTAGATTGTGATTCATGTTTTCAACCAATAGAAGAGTATCTTTGCTTCCGAGAGTGACGATACTTGATCCTATAACATTTGAAGATCCATCATTTCCAAAAGAGATGGTTCCATCCTTCTTCTCTTTCAGAGATACAAATTTCTTTCTATCTCCATTCATATGCATTGAGCAACCACTATCAACATACCACACATATTTGTTGTTTTTAGCCTTGAGAGCGAGAGCAAAATTATCAATCTTATTCTTCTGCCATGTCCATTCATTCTATGGCTTCAAAGATTCTTTTGGAGGATTTTCAATTCTGTAGTCTCTGACAATGTGTCCAAAATTTCGACATTTGTAAAATTCAATATTATTTCTTAAATGTTCAAATCTATTAATTTTTCATTGAGCCCTAGGAGGTTCATATTTGACAGATCTCCTGGAATCGTATTGGTTCCTAGGGTACGTGTGAAAATCTATAGCTTTAGGACCAAATTTTCCACATGAATAACAATATCCATAAAAAATATGTTGGTACCAGGATGGAAAACTTCATTAAGGAATTTTCTTCCAAGGCTGTTCTTGCCAATTTTGTCCGACGAAGTCTACATGCATGTCAGATCTCATAGGCTCATTGTATTTTTTTGTAGAAGGTCATGCTTCCTCTTCTTTGTAACCGAGGCCAGTTTTGTCATTGTAAGATCGTTGATTGCTGATGATTTCTTCTAATTCCCTTGAGCTGTTGGCATAGTTTTGGACAATTTTTCCCTTCTTCACTTCCTTACGCAGCGAGACTACTTAGGCTTCTAATTCTTCCCTTTATTGGTTTTTTTCTTCCAACTTCTTTTGAAGTGACTCTTCAATACGTTTGTGTTTTTCAACTTCAATTTTGAGACCTTGAACTTGTTATTCAAGAGTATTGGAACAAATATTCTCAGCCTTGAGCTCTTTTATAAGCATGATTTCCTCCTTAGAAAATTCTTCTATGGTCAACCCTTCTTTTTTGTTGTTTGATACCTCTTGTTTAATGTGGTTGGCTATCAAAAATACTCTCTCATTGGATTCTTCTTCGCTGTCATTGTCTTCATCAGATGATGAGATAAGCTATCTTCTTTAGAGAGAAATTTCCTTTTGAATCCTTTATTTTTTCTTTTCTTGTTGAATTTCTTAAAGCATTTCTTTTATTTTGAGTTGCCATCACTTCTGTTCAGACATTTTGCTACAAAATTCCCAACCTCACCATAGCCGAAACATATCAATGGAAGTTTACCCTTGAACTTTCCCTTACCAATTTTTAGTTTTCTGGTAAAGTAAGAATATTCTCCATCCAAAAGACCTTCTTCATCATCTTCCTTTTCTTCACACTTGCAGGTGCAGGTCTGTGCCTTTGAAGGTTGTTTCTCCTTATTGGTTTTCTTATATGTAGCGAACACAGTTTCTAGATGTGAAGTATCCTCTTCTTCATCAAGTCTCATTTCATATGCTATGAGAACTCCATGTAATTCTTCTTTGTTGAGTTTGTCCAGATTTGCAATATATTCTAAGACCGATACATTTGGGTTGAATCTCCCTGGTAACGTTCTGAGAATATTTCGTATAATAGTCTTCATGTCAACATGCTCTTCCAATCCTCCCAAAGTGTTGGTTATTTCATCAATGTGTTGGAAGTATGCAACAATGTTGTTATCTTCTTTCATTCTGAGTTGCTCAAATTTTTCTCTGTAGATTTGAAGCTTTGCTTCTTTGAAATTTGAGTCACTTGCATATATATTCTCAAGCTTGTCCCATACATTTTTGGCGGTTTTACAATCTAACACCTTATGATAAGCAGATTCAATAATTCCACTAACAATAATATTCTTTGCTTTTGCATCATTTACCAAATTCTTCTTGCCTTGTTCATCTGCGATGGATGTAAATCCATTTTGAATTGTGTCCCATAATTTGTAACCTTGCACCAAGATATAGACCTCCATTCTTCCTTTCCAAAGTGGATAATTATTTTCATTGAATAGAGGTACACCATTCTTGGTATGCTCCATGACCTCCTTCCAACTGTTAAACTACTATTGAAGGAACCAAGATCTGATACCAATTGTTGGAAATACTAAGAGGGGGGGGGGAGGTGAATCAATATTACTTTCAATTATTATTATTATTAACCTTACAGAGCATTAGTTAATCTTCAATTATTATTAGTGTTTGTACAATGATAGCAGTAAAAAAAAAGAACACAACTACACACAATTTTTAAGGTGGAAACCCTCTCCAGGAAAAAAACCACTTGAATGCTTTTCTAATAATTCTTTAATATTAAACTCCAATTGAAAATAAAGCTCCAAATTCCTCGAATATAGAAAATAATTCTTCTCCAGCTCCCACTAGATGGATGCTCCAATGCCCAAGATTCTTTAGTAGTCAACTGAATGGATGCCCCAACAACCAATGGGCTACAACTCACCCTAGCACCACTCTACCACCCTGAATTTTTCACAGTCTTGAACCTGTTGGTGACTTCATGCACCAGCCTAGCAGCACCCTACCACCCTATAGAAGAATAAAACAAGAATGGACTCATGTACGAGGGAAAATGGTCCACTTTACAATGATATAGAATGATGTAGAAGAAGAAGACACACTAGACCATAACCCCAACTATGAGACAACCACCTAATGATGATCCTAGACCTCCTGACACCGCCTCTTCAACTCTTGGCAGATATACACTTGTAAAACTTTTACAATTACTTAGTACAATGATACCTTTACAATGTTTGTATGCAGTGCTGCCCACTTGAAGACTTCATGTGCTGAACTTCTTACTGCTATTCTACACTTTGATTTCTGCTCTTTTCATGCTACCCTCTGCTGCACCTTGATTTTATTTGCTGCCGTAGAAAGTTGGGTCCTTTGTAGCCCTTGACAACAACTGATCTAGCTTTTTCTTGACTTCTAGGATATCGATATTGAATCTGGTGTATCTCTATTATTTCAGATCCCCAATATTTCATTTTCTATTATGTAATATTCCTCTAAGTCTTCTTTCTAGTGCCACAGGTTTGACCCAATTTGGATTCTTCAAGGGAGATTTATGCCTAATCTCTCACAATGACCTAATTATGGATTAGTTCAGTAGAGCGAATTTGTACGGAGTGCCACGTATCAGGGTTTCATCGTTCGACTTTGAAATTGATACAGAGAAAACTACATTCAGTTCAATATCTATCACTTTTTACAGAATTCCAATCTGATACTTAGAGAGAGAGTTATGATGATTTTCTGAAGGTCACTTATTTGAGATGAAGTTAAGGAGCCTCCAAAAACACTGACTTCCATAGATCATGTCTCCGAAAATATTGTGCGCCTTGATCTAAAATTTTCATAGGAGCTTCCTCAGGATTTCAGCTTTGCCTCATAAAACTTTCGGCTTCTAAACATTCATATAAAAAAAGTTAGAGCACAAATTCCATGATGACCGGTTTCGGGTAGCGAAGTCCCTACATAAGGAGGATATGAGGATCATAATTTATATAAATGCTTAGGTTGAGAGGGTCTTCAACAAGTGAACGTGGGAGGGATTTTAGGAGCTTAAAAATTATTAATTATTGAATTTTCAATGACGCATGCCACAACCCCATGGGGTTTTAGCCCACTAACTAGGGTTACAAACTTCAAACATGAATATCTCTCAAATCGTGAATAATTAGATGGCGTGCCATATATCAACGGAAACATCTTGATAGGTAGAAGCCATCAAAAAAATTCTTGACCTAGAATATAGTAATTGGCAGGTCAAAATTCCCATGCAAGATTGGGGTAGCCCCTGGTGCTGCTTGGGTTGACATTAATGACAACCACTGATCAACAGGATCACCCTTGTGGTTTATGTGACAATTTTGGTCATTATTATCATCACTGTCTTCATCTCGAAGGTTTTCGTGATACCCTTCAGGAACTTCCCGAACTAGAGGCTGCTTGTAATGAACCTAATACTTCTTTACCTACAGATTATGCCACTATTATTGAGCCATAATGGGAACCACACATCATGATTCCTCCTCCTGATGTCAAGATGACCGATAGCATTGCTACCATTCTCTACCTATCATCATCCATGGGATCCTCGTCTGGAGACTCTTTTGGAGTTCTCCACACTGATTCAATCGAACCTTCTTCATTGGATACCTAGGTCTCAACATCGGTAGATTTTACATCTACTAGTAATTTAGCCGCTCTTGTCATCGATGTGCATGTGAGCCTTGTCTCTTATGATGATGCTTCAGGTAGCCCCTCAACATCAAGTGGTCTCTCTTCCTCCAGTCCACCTATCTTCCATTTATATGAAGACATCATGGAAGCCATGAAAAACCCTGATTATCCTTGGGATGATATGCACTATCGTGCATATTTCCTTCCGCAGTAGACGCATGATCAATATACTCTGGATTCAAAAGAATTCATCCATGGTGAAGTCGATTGGTTTAGAAATCCCATTCCTGAACCATATGCTTTTGAAGAAGGAAACATGGCTAATATCTCTCCTACCATTAAGCTTAACATTTAGAATATACTAGGGATTGAAGAAAATATCACCTTGGGGGAACATTGTACCCCAACAACAATTGATGCTTACACCAAGTTATTCAAATAATTCTGTGATTTTTTTGCCTGGTCTTATCCCGAAATTCCTGGACTTGATCCCACGATTGTTGAACACCATAATGATACTTGGCCCGATGCCATTCCTGTCCGTCAAAATTTTAGACCCACCAATACTTCCAGACGTGAGGCCATTAAATCCAAATCGATAAGCTTAATTATGCTAGTTTAATATATCCCATTGAATACACAAAATTGGTGTCAAATCCAATTTCTGTTCTCAAGAAACAAGGCACCATTTGTGTCTGCACTAACTTTCATGACCTGAAGAAAGCTTGTCCCAAAGACAAATTCCCCACATCGTTTATTGAACAAATCATTGATGAGTGTGTTTGGCATGAGATTCTTTCCTTTATGGATGGCTTCTCTGGATATAACCAAATAACTATCCGTTGTGCTATAAGCTTAGAACCATGTTCATTAGTCTGTGGGGAACTTTTTCCTATAGGGTCATGCCTTTCAGTTTAAACAATGTAGGGGCCATGTTTCAGCGGGCCATGTCTTATTGCTTCCATGAATTGCCTCATACTGTCCTTGCTTACCTTGATGGCCTCACTTCTCATTCTAGGCTTTGATCACAACACATTCATTATTTGCATATTATTTTTCTTCGATGACGCAAGTAAACTCGCTTAAGTGTGTCTTTTTCATTCCTACCAACCATATTTTTGGATTCATAGTGTCCAAGTATCGTATAAAGCTTGACCCTCTTAAATTTCAAGCCATTCTTGAACTTCCCCCTCCTTGTACCCTATGACAGTTACAAATCCTTCAAGGCAAAGCCAACTTTCTTTGTCGGTTTGTTCCTGACTATACCACCACTGTGCATGGGTTCCTTGGACTCCTTCGATCTACCATTCCATTCATTTGGGATGACCAAGCTCAACATTATTTCGATGCCCTTAAACTTGCACTCAATTTGGCTCCCTTGATTAGTACACCTGAATTTGAAACAGAATTCATTCTGTACATCTCAAATTTTGCCTATTTGGTAGTCAGGGTCCTCATTCATGAAGATTCCAATGAAGACAAGCATGTCATATACTATGTTAGTAAGAACCTCAAAGGTCCCCTTGTGCACTATTCACATGAAGAAACTTTGGCACTGGCGTGTTCTATGTTCAAAAACTTCATCATTATATCCTTACATGTACCACTAGAGTCATGAAAAATTCCAACCCCATGTCCTTCTTATTGAGTTGACGAATCATCAATGGGAAGTATGCCCTTTGGATCATCATTCTTCAAGAATTTGATCTCGAATTTGTCACACCCAAGAGTAATAAAGGTTTGGCCCTTGTCAAATTCATTTCTGCATTTCCTACTGGTGCACCAGATCCGCTGGTCAATGATGATATTCCAGATTAACACTTGTTCATCATTGCCTCAGATGATCCTTGGTATGGGGATGTTCTCACTTATCTATGAACCGAAAAATTATCCCCCGATCTTAGTTGTGATGATTGATGATGTATTCAACACGCATTAGGGGAATTTTGAGGTAAAAAATGGGCCTCCTAAGGAAAATGTACAATCAAAATTCACTTTATGAGAACCAATCACATTTTAGTGGATGACTTCATTCCCCATGGTTGAGGTGGCATCGCTTGAGTTAAATGTACTTACTTGTCACATTATCAATGGTGGATAAAAACTCATGGTTAACCATGGTAGTATTCTAAGTACTTTTAAAGTCACAGAGTAAAATACTCATAATAAATGTCATTTCACACCTTTTGAATAAAATATTATTATTGTCATTTCATATTTTTTGAAATAAACAATGCATATCCCTATACAATTTTCATGTCTTTACACACTTTTCATATATTATATTCATTTTTATATTATATATTATTTCCTCTTATGTTATAAATCAAATCAATTCAATATTTAATATAAAATTAATACATAAAATAATATATTACATTTATTTTATTATATTATATTATTTTTATATAGTATATTAATTACATTTTATTATCTAATTTAATTTTATAATTTAAATAATACAAATTTTAATTAATGGTATGTTGTACAAATAAGAATTTATGAATTTATATTTATAATTTATTTTAAGTTATTTAAGTACAAAGGACAAATGCATTAGTTGTTCAATGATAATTACTTTTTCTTGAAAAGTTCATTTTTATTTATAGTCACATAAATAAATAAAATTTATTAATTTTTTTTTGGTACAACTTTTCAATTGAATTTAACCACGGTGACATGGATTTTGGTGCAAAAAGTGAATTGTAAATTCATAAATATTATTTTATTGGTTTAGCAATTATTTTATTATTTACTTAGGAGGCCCATTATAGACATCAAAATTCCCCTAATGAAGCCCCTCTCTACCTCCTCATCGGTGATGATCTCTATCGTCGCAGTGTCAATGTTGTCCTTCGTTGTTTTCTCACACACGCTGAAGCCGAGAAAGTGCTCAATGCCTGTCATAGTGAAACTTGCGATGGTCATCTCTTCGAAATATCCAGTGCCCATAGGATAATGCACGCTAGTTACTTTTGTCCTTATCTCTTCAGCGACTACATTGAGGCAGTCAAACACTATCCCAATTGTCAGTTATACGCCCCTAAGGCATGAGCTCTGCCTCCTCCCCTCCATCCTGTCATTGCAGTTGGTCCTTTCTTTAAATGGGCCATTAACATCATGGAGTATCAACCTCAATATGCTAATAACAACAATCATATTATCATGGCCATCAAATATTTAGCCAAATGGGCTGAGGCTATGCCAAATAAATAACACTGCGGCTACTGCAACCTTATTATTTTAAATTCATGTTATTGCTTGATTCGGGGTTCCAAAACAAATGGTTTTTTACCATGGCCAATACTTTGAATATGAGATATGGTATGAGCTATCCTCTTTTTTTGGGCTTTGAGCACCAATATTCATCATCTTATTATCCCCAAGGCAATGGCCAAGTTGAAGTGGTCAATAAAATCCTTAAAACTATGCTTCAACGAACGATGAATAAGCACATGGCCAACTAGAACCTTATGCTCTTTCTTTCTTTGTGGGCATATATAACCTCTGTTAAAAATACCACCAGGTTTACTCATTTCCACCTTGTTTTTGGTGAGGAGGAAATATTATCGATCGATTGTGAAATCCCATCCCTTCACTTTCTATCAAAATCCTCTCAGACACCCAACATTTAGAACAATGAATTATCATGCTTGAGAGTGCTAATGAATACCATCATGTTGCATTGCAAACCATTGAAGCAACCAAAAAAATCACCAAAGCTAAATATGACCGGAAAGTCCACCCTCGTGCCTTTCATGAAGGTGACATTGTTCTTTTGTATGACCAAATTCATGATGTCCTGGGGTATGGAAAGTTTGAATAATTATGGCTAGGTCATTATATCATCTGTAAGTGTTTGGGAAAGGGGGTATACCTTTTAGAGGATTTTGAAGGTCAACTCCTTCCTAACCCTCGTAATGCACTCTACCTGAAGAAATTTTACCCATAGAATTTCCCATAGAGATGTGTGTATCTGTTTCTGTTCATCATATAGGTAGCTTTCATCCCCTCCCATTATCTCATACGTTGTATTCATCTATCTTTTAGATGGATCCTTCATCCACGCCTTATATCAGCTATGTCGATGGTGCGAGTCGATTCTCCAGGAATCTTGCCTTGACAACTTGGGCCATTTTCACCCCTCTGCATTCATTAGATCATTCCAATGGTGTATTCATTGGATCTACCACCAATAGCAAGGTTGAATATGGTTACGTGATAGGTTTGTTAGCTGATGCCCTTAATCATCGTATCCTTCATCTTCATGTTCGTCTAGATTCCCTTCTACTAGTCATGCAATTGAATGGTGTTTATCATGTGCATAATCATGTCCTATTTAGAAAATACATACGAGTGAAGCTTTTGGCACATGAATTTGATGTCATTAAATTCAATCATGTTCCTAGAGCCTAGAATCACTATGTAGATTCCATTTAAAAAAATAAATCAATTTATCACATATAAGAAGGCAACCATAAACATAAACAAATGAAAAACCACAATCGTCACAAAAGATGAATAACCATATTATGTATCGTCATATAAAAACATATAAATTCTTGGAGTCCACTACTCTAAATACATCTGACATGCCCATAGCATGTTACATAACCAAAAAATGGGAACCATATGTCCCTATCCCTAGTCACTATCATTTGGAGGCTCTCGAGCCAATAGCTCCATACCACTAGCTTGTAGATCTCGAACTTCCTGACTGGCCATCACCATGCGGCGTGTGATACCTGACCACTTTCAGGGAAGACCAGAGCACTCATATGTATACCGATTTTATAACTCATTCCATCCATGCTCAATCACCTCGGTCAGTATCACGTCGAATCTACGATGAAGTTCCTCTAGCAAAGTATCATTGACTGTTCTCTGTCATGACGTCGATCCACCCTAATCTGTATACCCAGACATTGTGGCTTGACCTGCATATCATGTCAGTTTCACTGGTGCTATATCTGCATCACACAATTTTTGAGATTAGTACCATATATACATACTTTCTAAACTTTAAATGCAGCAAAAAATATAGTAACTTTCACTTACCATCTAGACCCCCTGCTCATTCTACTAGTAGGGTCAAGTTAGGATCACCTTGATAGTTCATGCCACTATATGGATAGCCATATTTGTACAATGGAATTTGGTCCCAATGTGAAAACATCTTAGGTGAAAAAACTCTTCTAACTCCCCCTCCTCCACCTCATCACAGTAACTACCCCCAGCGGCGCATCCTGGGCTCCTATGGGACCCCCTCATGGATCTGTACATGTGGACAGATGGTAGGGATCTTCTCAAAGAAGAATGAGCATATAACTGTTTGAAATGCACAATTATCATTGGTGCCTCACCTGCATAAGGTAAATTTTCATTTAAATAATGACAACATCATCTAAGACACCCATATTAGGTCTCCCTTGTTATTGCTCCCTCTGTTTCCCAAGGCTAAAGAAAGGAGACCGAAGGAGGTAACCTCGAACCAATATTTGGATTCAGTAGCTAGCCCTACCAAAATAGAGAGGGCTATCTTGATGTCAATTTAACAGTCAATGAGGTGAATGGAAAGGAAAATATTTTAGGTTATATATAAGCTCAGAGATTTTGATTAGGGTTTTGTTTTGAATTTTGATGGATAGGAAGTGTCAGTCTAGGAACTAGGTCTAGGTTTCAAGGTTAGATTTCAAATGGACAGCTGCAGAGATGAAAATGAGGCCAGGTAGGTATACTTAGAAACACATTTAGATTTTCATTGTAGTATAGGGTTTGAAAATGGGAGAATTAGAATGAGCATATAACATATGAGTTCATTCATAAGAGGAAATAGAAAAAAATTATGAAAATCTCATTAAATAGAGCACAAAAGTAAGAATTCTGATTAAAGACTCATAAGATCATCATATGAAAGCATACATGTGATGGCAAGAAAGAATAAACAATAAATTTGATGGTAACAATAAGAAAAAATAATGCTAGTAAGCATACCACTAGAGTCCCAAAATTATAGCTGCAACATGTCTTTGATTTCACTATAAAAAGATGTACATAAGATCCACACTGCAATATCAACTATCAAACCTCTAAAATGACTTGAGTTGGAGTACATATATAAAATAGAGAATATTCTATCACTGTGCGTTGAAACCTGATCTAAAACACTTCATTAATGCACCTAATGAGTCATTACCTAGTTTTTAGGGAAGTTAGAAACAATCTCCCCTGATTTAGCTAACAAGTAGGAGTATTTGTCTCCGTGATTAATTACAAGATCCCTCAACAATGAGGAGCATAAAAAGGCTTCATTAAACATAAAAAATCTCATGAGACAACTATTAGTTTGAATCTTTGACTCTTTTTTATTGACACCTGTCGAGGAAGCCTTCTACACAGAAACGTAGCGTGCATGGTAGAAACATAATGTGTTTTGACAAAAGCGTAGCATGCACTTGGAGGGGATTTTAAGGTGACTTTTATGCATATTTTTGATGATCTGAAGATTGGATAAGGTATCCTTTGATTTCCTCTAGCTAATTGAACCTTGAAACTTGAAAAATACCACCTGTAAGACACTTAAAACTTCATTTTCCCAAGGCTACTCCAGAAGCGTAGCGTGGGTTGAATAACAATGGTAGAAACATGAAAATTGGGGTGTTTTTTGAGTTTTACTTCAAAATTAGGAAGTTTCTTGCAAAACCAAAGGTATATTTGGGATGTACACCTCAAAAGTAATCTGTCCATGCAAATCTAACCCCCATTGGAGCCTCAGAGAAAAAGCGTAGCATGGCCACACTACGTTTCTGTAAAACTAAAATTGCCAAAATTTCCCAAAAATCCAAAAAAATATAAAAAATGCTCAAAATTTTCTTAAATTTGATCCATAAAATCCATGAATGATGATCTAGACAACTAGATATGTTTCAAACAACAAATCCAAGTTATCCTTCTTCTTTCGGTTGATTAGGATTTTTTTAAGCTTATTCTTCATATTCTTAACCCTAATTTTGGTAATTTTGGTTCCTGGTGAATTAGTGTCTTGCCATGTGCCTCTGGAGGTTTTTGTTTCTTTCTACCTTCTTCAAGAGTTTCTCTAGATGATCATTTACCCTGTCAAGCCAAAACTCATTGTCTTGTTCAATCTCAACACCAATCAAATCATCAAAATTATGATGACCTAAGGGAGCGGATAACTCTGTTTCTTGTTATTTTTACCTAGTCAATCCTCTCGTTTTTTTCCTCCTTGGCTCTATCTAAGCCTCTTTGTCTTCAAACTAATCAACATATATCATTTCTTTTCCCTTACCTTTCTCTACCTCAAGATTTGCCTTAGTTTTTCTTAGGAGTAGATGTTTCATCTTTAGTTGCATGTTTTCTTGTTGTAGGAATGTTATCATGAAATTTTCCCTTGAGATACTATCCTTGAGCTCTCTTATCTCTGCTTCTTTTTCCCTGATTATCTCTCCCATTGACCTATTTTCCACCTTCTATTCCATGTAAACCTCCAAATGTGCTTGCTCCTCCTCATGTTGTTTCAAGGGTGACTCACTCTCATGCATAGGTGGCTGCTCCATAGTTTCTCATAATACTTTCTCAACTATAGGTTCAGGTGAAAATACAACTTTAGTGATCTTAGGAGAGAATACCAACCTTTTACCCTTCTCATAAGTTTGAGTGAATTCAGCCCTTGGCGTCTTTTGAACCTCTGCTGGTCTACCTGAAGAGTCAGTCTCCTGGGGCTTTGATGATGCTGATGGTATGCTTTGAATGATAGGTAGACTAGTGGTGAGCATAGAATCAACTGATTTCATGGATATTTCCTAGGAAATAATGGATTTTGAGAGCTTAAGTAAGGCTATAACCTTTACCAAACCATGGTGAAACAAACCATCTTGGTGATCATTGCCTTTACTTTGTACTTTTTTCAGTCATTTTGACTAGACTTTTGAAAAGATGATGAGGAAAATTCAACGACTTGGTGGCAGTGAAATGCATCAATAGCCTTATGTGGTACTGTTATAATCTTGAGAACCTCCCTTCATAGGTAAAATAATTCATGATAAACTTCATTAAAGGAGAATACTTTTCAAGTAAATCCCTGAAGGGAAAGATGTGTTCAAGAGCATCTTTGTAGTGTGGTTTTAAGAAAACTTTATAGTTCTCAATGTCTAAATCCATCCCTTTGAACCAGATTTCTCCATGGTTCGGGACACCTGTTGCTGAGGCTATGGAATTTTTTGATATAGTGAATTCAACCCCTGCTATGTTAGCCTTATCTCTCCTAAAAATGGTGGCAAAGAGGCTTGTCAATTGAGCATGACAACCCGCCTCTTGAATTCTTTCACAAAACCTTAAACAATGAGTGTCTGCAAAGGATTTCTTGGTATAGGGAGAAGAATTGATCTCCTGTTGATTGGATGGTTCAAATTTGGAGTGATGACCTCCCTTGTTATACTTTCTCTTCTCACCTTCCATGATGTTTATTTTTAGAAATAAACCTTAGCGTGATGTGAAGGAAAGGAAGGGTGAAACTTAGAAAAAGAGGGGATAATGACGCAGTGAGTTTAGGGATAAAGTTAAGAGGGTCTGAATTTAGGGAAAAATTCCTAAACATTTGGGGAGATATGATAGTAGGTTAGCAACACAGTGCAGGTGGAATTTTTGGAAATGGGTAAGGGAAAGAGGGAGAAAGGGTCTAAAAACAGAGTTGACCTAGTATCTCTGCAAAAACATAGTGAGGATTAGGGTTTGAGTGAAAATGGGAGAAATGAGAGATATAAATGATAAGGAATGATTTGGTAAGAATATGAGTTATATGTGAAGGTGTTTAGGTGATGAAACTGAGGGTTTTATTGCTGAAACGTAGCGTGCATCGGTCTATATCGGTTTTGATGGTGGACTTCGATCTATGGATGGATGTAGAGAGTCGTGGAGCATAAGAGAGGAGCTCTTGAAAACCAAAGGATGAAATGGACTCAATTGAAGCTTCATTTCCCTTTAAAAACTCACAAACTTCACTTTTGGCTTTAGTGACATCATATGCACTTTGAGAAAAATATATTTTGAAAGAATTTGACAATGTAGCATACTTATTTGCAAAAAAGGAAAAGTTTCCTTTTGTTTTATTTCCTAACTTTTCTAACTCCGAATGAAGGTGACTTGAATAATTTAAATGACTTATTTGCCTTTCTTAAATGAGTGGAATTATGATGACAAAAAAAAAGTAGCCCTAAACCATGGCCTAGATGATGGTATGTTAACTAATCTATGACCCCAGATACTTAAATGATGATATGAACTTGAAATCGATGATGACCATGAGTGGGTGGAGGGACAAAAATCTGACTTAGACAACATTGCGTGAACAAAATTTATTTGAGAATTGATTTGAAAGTATAAAATTTTGACCAAGTACTTATACCAAATAAACATGAAAGAGTGTATTTGATCACTGAATCATTTAGACACTAACATTGGCTCCAACTAGGGATGGAAGATCCTTTAGGAGGTGTCAAGAACACAATAGACTAGGTAGCCTCATCCATTGGGAAATGGAGTAAAAAATAACTAGAGACTGAAATAACTTAACAAACTGAAGCATAAAATGACTTTGAATTTTTAAAATTTAAAAATGAAAACATTAGCTAATCATAGAAGCCTCATGGCCTTCTCCTCGGGCTTAAAAATTATGCGGAAAATTCCTTGTAGAAATCATACAAACATATGTATATCAATGGATTCAATCTGATCAAGAAATGTACTAAAGATAGATATTGAATCCTTCTACAAATCAATTGCGGAATCTAAAGAAAATCGACAATCACAACAAGTGGAAAAAGAAACAAATCAAATCACAAGATAGATCATTTCTCGGGGAAAATGTACTGCTCAAAACCCCTTTATCATATATTTTATATTCCACAAGGAATCATGAAACAATTACAATGCACTCTTCTCACAAGAGTCTCCTTCAATTTGCCTATCATCTCACACTGATGTAGACAAAATCGGGTCAACACTTAGCCAACTCTCAGCGTGTCTTCATCTTTCCTTGCTCATGCAATTCCTGATGAATGCAATCCCTATTCTTTAGGAATTTCAGCCTTCCTCAACTGCGCTGAGTATCATGGGAATCCTGTGGTTTTTTAACTGCAACTGGGCAGCCTGCTAATATCACAAATATATCTCTTTTCTTCTCTTTTTGGAGCTGGTTACACAACATAACTTCCCTTTAACCTTTGTCTCAACTGGGTCTCCACTGGAACTGACATGCATGCAAATATTAATAGTAAATCATCAGTTGCATAGCAGATCACTGGTTGTTAATTAAATAATATTTAATTCACTTGATCTCTCACTAGTGCAACAAACAGTTACAACTAGTTCAACTTATTTTAACTCACCTAACTGAGTTAACTGATCACTCATGCATTAAAATCATGCACTTAACTGCAACTTGAACTCTAAAACACATAGAATCACTCTGCATGCCTCACCAACTACCCTCAACTAGAAATTCATGATCTAACTGAGTTTATCACGCTCAGTTAACTATTACAAGTGATTATGAGATAATATTACATTTTATTGTCCAATTTAATTAAGGGATAATTAAATTTGACACATATCCAATTTATTAAATAAATTTAATTTCACACCAATGTATCGCTAAGACCCATCACTACACAGCCTGTGGTCCCGCACTAGTGCAAGTGCTGTCATGTTGTTTCTGGATGCCAATTTCATTGTTTCTTGTTGCAAACTTAAACACTCCCTCTCAACAAGAAAGGAATGTCCTTGCATGCTACATGCAACTATTGTGTGAAACACTTCTCTAGTGTTTCTCGCACATGCAACCCTTGCATGCAACACTTATGAAACTGAATAACTCCAAAAAGCTAAATCAATATAATGCATCTGTAATCAAAATCTTCTGACTGCTAGTACCTACTGCACATTTCTATTGGATTCTATGTGTTGTTGACATTTGCATCCATGCACTCTGCACTGCTGCCAACTCTGATCTGCACTCCAATATCTAACATCTGCCACTCTAATTTCTATCCTCCTGACATTTGACTGCATCAATCCAATTGATCCTGCTACTGCTATATTGTGGGCTCCTTGTAGCCGAGTTCAATCCATCAGACGCACCATATCTAGGACCCTACCCAAATTTATCCTTGGGATTCATTTTTCACATCGCCCCACCTCACACCTGGAGGTATAGCTGCATGTACTCCCTCTACCCATTTGGATTGAAATTTCTCTGCTTGAGTGGCTTCTACCACTCCATGATCCTCTGCATGTGGCTACTCCACATCTTGAGGTTCATTCTTTGGAACCAAGATTTCCTCATCTGCATGAAAATCTAGCTTCCTCTCAAAGGAAAATCACATGGATTTCTCACACTTCCCCATGGTACATCCCTTGCATGTGTCTATCTACGCAAGAGTACCCTTTAGAAGCTCAATAGAAATCTGCTGCATGACCTTCAAATCTCCATGGTGTAACTCACACTCATCCTGGCTCACCACTTTTTCTGCTTTACCCATCAATGTTGCGCAACCATATACATCAAGTTTATAAATATTCTTCACAAGAATCCCAATCTTCTTGTCTTTTCCTATTGATTTGTGTCGAAGGAAATCTTTTCCTTCACTGAAAACAACATCATAGCCTCTGTCCTCCAACATTGTGATTGAAACTAAATTTTTCTTTAAGCCTAGTACATGCATTACATATTTTAATAAAAAATTTTTACCTCACTGTCTCTGGAAAGTAACTGTACCAATCATGGTAGCACTATAATTTTCTTCGTCACCAATTTAGATATGCATCTGGAGGTCCTTCTCCCCCAAGCGATTGAAAAGTTATTTGTATCCATCCATGTGGAAAGATGCACCACTATCCAAGTACCACCCTGATCCCATTGCACTTAACACCATGCATGAGATCAGTGAGAAGTCAAGCTCAAATTGCGAGGCCAAAGCCTCACCAGCTGTAGATCCCGAAGCATTATTGTTCTTCTTATTTTGTGGACAATTAGTGGCATAATGTCCATGCTCGTGACAATGAAAACACTTCACTCTGGACATGTCGTACTCCTTGCCTTCTTCACCGAACTTAGATTTGGAATAGGATTTATTTCCATTCCCTTTCTTTGCCCTACCAGCCAAGGCACAATTTTATTCATCATTTGCCTTAGATGAAAATCCGTCCATGGTATTCCACCAAAATTCTTCTTGCACCAAATTCGACCAAAGTCTTTCCCAATCTGGAAGATTCTCCCTCCCATTCACAAAGTCCTGATAACTATGCCAAATCTTGGGAAGTCCTAGAAGAGCTAAGCTCACTAAGTCATCATACGCGATGGTAATTCCTACACTCCCAAGCTCATCTAGACATTTGAAAAAAAATTTCAACTATACCAGAATAGTGTCACCTTTCTCCATTTTGATTTTCCTGAGCTTGTCCTTCAGTGCAAATTTTCAATGATCACTGTTGCTCTAAAATAGATCTGTCAAAGCCTTCCACATTGCATATTGAGTTTCTTTGCCACGGAGACTTAAGACAATGTGGTCGCGTACTCCCTCCAGTAAGATCCTCCTTTCCCTTGCAACCTTCTTTTTCCAAGCATCAATATTTGCAGCATCCGCTACAGTGGTTTTGGGAACATCATTGTCAATGAATTCTTTCAACCCATTTTCCTCCAGTACTACCTCCATCATGTATTTCCATGCAATATAGTTAGAGCTTCCCTCGAGTGCATACTCCAATCTCAAGCCATTGAAAGCCATTTCTCCTGTCGCACCAATAATACTTTTGAAAATTTGAATTCTATTCAGTCACAAACTCAACTTCTCCTCCACTATAGTGATTTCATGTGCTCCGATACCATGTAGAAATTACAAAAAAATATGTATATTAATGGATTCAATCTAATCAACCAATGTACTAAAGTTAGATACTGAATCCTTCTACAAATAAATTACAGAAATTAAACACAATCGCCAATCACAACAAGTGCAGAAAGAAACAAATCAAACCACAACACAAATAATTTCCCAGGGATAGCTTACTGCTCAAAACCCCTCTATCATATATTGTATATTCCACAAGGAATCATGAAACAATTACAATGCACTCTTCTCACAAGAGTCTCCTACAATCTGCCTATAGTCTCACACTAATCCAAACAAAATCGTGCCAACACTTAGCCAATTCTCAACTTGACTTCAGCCTGCCTTGCTCACACAATTCCCGATGAATGAAATCCCTATAATTTAGGAATTTCAACCTTCCTCAACTGCATTGAGTATCATGGGCATCCTGTGGTGTTTTAATTGCAACTGGGCAGCCTGCTAATATCACAACTGATAGTTAACTTCCCTTTAACCTTTGTCTCAACTGAGTCTCCACTAGAACTAACATGCATGCAACTATTAATAGTAAATCATCAGTTGCATGGTAGATCATTGATTTTTAATTAAATAATATTTAATTCACTTGATCTCTCATTATTGTAGCAAACAGTTACAACTAGTTCAACTGACTTTAACTCACCTAAATGAGTTAACTAATCACTCATGCATTAAACTCATGCACTTAACTGCAACTTGAACTCTAAAACATGTAGAATCACTCCGCATAGCTCACCAACTACCCTCAACTCAAAATTCATGAGCCAACTGATTTTATCACATTCAGTTAACTATTACAAGTGATTATGAGATAAGATTAAATTTTATTGTCCAATTTCACACTTATGTATCGATAGGAACCATCACTACACAACCTGTAGTCCCACATTAGTGTAGGTGCTATCATGTTGTTTCTGGATGCCAATTTCACTGTTTCTTGTTGCAAACTTCAACATTCCTTATTTTTTGACAGAAAAAAAAATGTTATTTACAATGAAAGTGAACCTTTTTCTTCAAGATCAGATGAGATAGTGTTTGAGGAACCTACCATTCACCGGTCCTTCTAGAATTTCTTATCCATCAAGATCTTCTAATAAAAATGCCTTATTTCCCCTGAATGCTGTAATATTGTAAGGACCTTTTCATAGGTTATCAAACTTACCATGTTTACCTTTATATTCATTTCAGGCATCCCATCAAAGAACAACATCTCCTAATTTGAAATATCAACTTTGGTTTTCTTGTCATAGATATTCTTGATCTTCTCCTAAAGCTTTGAAGTGTGATTGAAATCTTCTTCCATTGACTACTGTAAATGAGTCATTTGACTGATTCATTGCTGGATGTCTTTTGTCTCACTGTCGATCTCTTGTAGAATTTTCATAACCGACAATGCTAAGGAAGTGGGAAAAAATGTGTTTACACCATAAACTAGCTAAAAGGGTGAGATGTTGATAGATATCTTTGTGCTAACTCTATTCTCTCATAGAGAATTTATTAACATTTTGTCCCAATTTCTCTTGCTCTCTTGCAGTAGTTTCTTGATTAAGTTCACCAATGATTTGTTTGATGATTCATCCAACTCATTGTCTTGAGGATAGTATGTTGTAGAATGGCCAAGAATTATGTGATATTTATCACAAAATTTTATCATCTTTTTGGACTTAAAGGCAGTTGCATTGTGAGTGATAATTTTCTATGGGAAGCCAAATCAAGACATAAAATTTCTCTCGAAAAACTGAATAATGACAACGTATGTAGCTTGCTTCGTGGGGATGGCCTCAATCCACTTTGTGAAGTAATTGGTGGTAGTGAGTATCCACTTATGATGAGATGATGATGGGGGGTGAATCTTGCCAATGAAATCAAGCCCCCACTTTTGGAAGGGTGCTTGAAATGCAATTGGTTTCAAGGGTAGCTGTAAGAGATTTATCTTTCCCTGAAAATTTTGACACTCATGACAACTCATGATAGTTTTGTAAACATCGGAAAACAAACTTGGCCAATAAAAGCCTTCCATCAATATACTTTTTGTTGTAGTATTCCAGAAAATATGACCACCACAATCACCTTTATGAAAACCATTCATCACTTTTTCAACTTCACTTTCTACCAAAAAATTTAATAAAACCCCACCCGGATCTTTCCAATGTAAAAATGGTTAAGAATGAAATAATTAAGAGCCTTCAACTTCAAATATCTACCTTTACTGATGCACAAATTGGGGGGAGGATTCAAATATTGCAACACATGAACAATATTAGAATACCATGGCGATGAAATAAAATTTTTATATACCTGAGATAAAGAATCGGCCTCTTGTTCCTCAGATAATGCAACAATAAAATTGATGTCCAAGGCATGTAAATTTGAGTCCACCATGAGCTTAGCCAAGCCTTGTCCTTTGATAAGTTTTGCAGGTTTGATTTCTAAGTCATACTCCAGCCTAACAACTATTCACTTGCCACGTCGACCTTCAGGATCATTCTATGTTAGCACATCTTTGACAACGACGTTTGGGACATATGCAAGAACATGAGAATGAAGGATATAGACTTGAAAGTCCTTCAATGCTTTAACTAATTCCAAGACCTTTTTGTCAATGATATTTTACTTCAAGGCTATGTCTCTTATGGTTTTACTGAAGAATACAATGAGATGTTCTATTTTCTGATCTTTCTTTTGCATAAGGACATCAACTAAAGTATGTTTATAAGCAAAGGATAGAATGATGAAATCAAGTCTATAATCCGGGATGATAAGAATAGGAGCATGATACAACACAAAATTAACTTGATTGAATGATTTCTTTGCTTCATCAGACCATTTCCCCTCACTATCTTTCTTCAACATATCAGTAGTTTCCATTAAATGTTCAGCAAGGTTAGGAATAAACTCAAGAAATTGATTTTACCATTGAATGATTGGATTTCCTTCTTGCTTCTAGGATAGTCCAAATTTTTATTTGCCTCAATCCTTGAAGGGTCTATTCGGATGCTATATTTAGATATGATATGACCAAGAAATTTCCCTTCTTCCATAGCAAACAAAATCTTCTTTGCATTCAATGATATGCCAAATTTTCTGCACCTTTGGAAAACTGTCTTCAAATGTTGTAAGTGCTCTTCATCCGTCTTGGAAAAAACTGTGATGTCATCAAGATAAATGATGAAAAAAATATCCTTTTCATTGGAAAATGCGATATCCATCACTTGCTGAAAATTTTCTCCTACATTCTTCAACCCAAAAGGCATCTTAGCATACATAAAAATACCCCAAAGTGTTGTAAAGGATGTCTTCTCTTGATCATCCGAATGAACTAAAATTTGATTATACCCAGAATATCCATCCAACAATGAAAGTCTGGAAGAACCAACCACCTTTTGCAGTATATGATCTATATTTGGAAGTGGGTAGTTTTCTTTCAGTGATACTTTATTCAGATTGCGAAAATCAGTACACAAGCGAATCTCACCCATCTTATTTCTTACTAGAACTAAGTTTGACATCCAATTTGAAAAATGAAGATGACCTATAATACAAACAGTATACAAGCTATTCACTTATTTTTGAATGGAGGGTAAAAACTTTGGATTCATCCTCCTAAGTTTCTGGTGAAAAGGCTCCTGATCAGGTTTTAAAGGAATGTCGTGCTGAATTATACTCTTACCATAAACTTTCAGATTGGTATATTCCCATGCAAAAACAACAAAAAACTGAGATATGAGTGCCGCATATTTAACTTTCACTTATGGGCTCAAATATTTTTGATATCTTAACCAATTTGGGCTTCTCAGGAGTGCCAAGATTGAGGTCTTCCACTCCTATTTTAGTTGGCAGCATTGTTGGTTTCCATGCAACATCATCATGATCAAAAAGTTCCTCCAAAGGTACAAGACCTCTTGGAATGGAGTTTTCTTTCAACCGTAGTACCTTCATTTCTGCTGCATGAATTTCTTGATCATCTTCATAAAACTGGTCATCCATTTGTTGTAGAAATTATACAACATGAATGTAAATATTGGATTCACCCAATCTAACAATGTACTAAAGTTAAATATTGAATCGCTTCCACAAATATTTTACGGAATTAAAAACAAAATCGCTAATCACATGAACATGAAGAAGAATCAAATCACACACAACAAAAATAATTTTTTGGGAAAAGCTTACAACTATATTCTATTGTATATTCAACATGGTTCATGAAACAATTACATACAATAAATATTATCACAAGAGCCCTCCAGTTCTCAACTAATTGTATCACATTGTCATGAAAAAAACGGATCAACACAACCAATTCTTAGCCTCTAGACAACTTGCCTTGCTTGCACAATCCCTGATGAATGAAATCCCTAAAATATAGGAGTTTTGGCCTTCCTTGACCACGCAAATATCATGGGCACTCCAATGTGTGTTTGGTTCCATGTGTGCAACCTAAAAATCCTACAAGTGATAGTTAACTTCCCTTTGACCTAGAACTCAACTAGGTCTCCACTGGATCTGACATGCATGCAGCTAATAATAGTAATTCCTCAGTTACATGTGAGATCACTGATTGTGAATTAATTAATATTTAATTCACTTGATCTCTCACTAGTGTATATTCAGTTACAACTAGCACAAATGAGTTTAACTCACTTAACTGAGTTAAACTGATTACAACCCGCATTAACTAATTCACCATTGCACTTCGAACTATGCTACAACTAGAATTACTCTGCATGCCTCACCAACTTCCTCTAACTCGAAATCCACTAACTAACTGAGTTTATCACTCTCAGTTAATTATTTCAAGTCATCATTGAGAATATATTATAGTTTTTTTCCCATCTTAATTAAGGAATAACTAAAATAGACATGCACCCAAAAATAACGCTGTGGGCCCCACCCTAGTTTGGGTGCTTAATGCAACTAGGCGTGGGTGCTGAAATTTTCTTGTTGAATATCAACACTCCCTCTCAACAAGAAAGGGATTATCCTTCACCCTGATCCTATCTCTATGGTATTCGATTTTTCTCCCGGTGAGCGCCTTTATCAGAATATCTGCATCCTGATCTTCCATGGGAATGTACTGAAGCAACATTATCCTTCTCTACACAAAATATCTGAGATGATGGTACTAGATATATATATTCTTGGACCTATCATGAAACACAGGATTAATCGAGAGTTTAATGCAACTCTGATTGTCACAATGAATCAATATCGGATCCATTTGAGAACCAAACAAACCAACCAAGATCTTTCACATCCAGATAGCCTCACATGTAGCTTGGCTTGCTTCCGTGTATTCCACTTCCACTGAACTGAGTGCCACAGATCATTATTTCCTGTTGTACCAGGAAAATGTTGTCAATGCTATGCTAAAGATCCCTCCTCATGTGCTCTTTATTTTTGATGGACTGCTCGCCCAATCTGCATTCGTGAATCCTTGAAGCTTCACTCCCTCTCTCTGTCTGTACCATAGTACATACTCTGGTGTGCCCCTCAGGTATCTCAAGACATGCTTCCCTGCCTTCCAAAAGAGCTTGACAGGCTTAACCATAGCTTGACTCAGATGGTTAACTATGTAGAAAATGTTTGGTCTAGTGCTCACTAGATACATCAATGAACCAACTAACTTCTTGTAGACAGTAGAATCCACTACCTCTCCAGAAGTAGCATCCCATTTCCTCCAATTTCCTAGAAGAGGAGTATCCATGGTTTTGCATCTCTCCATGTGCAAATTACCCAGTATCGCCTTTGCCTACTTGCCGTGAGACACAAAAAGTTCACCATCCCGCTGCCATGTTTCCAATCCAAGGAAATAATGAAGGAGTCCCATGTCCTTGATTTTGAACTCTCTTGCAAGATCCTCCTTGCATGAGTGTATCAATTGCTCATCACCAGTCAAAATTAGATCACCAACATAAAGAACAATAATCAATAGCTTAGCTTCAACCACAACCTGGTACAGGATTGCATCTGGTTCACTTTTGGTGAAGCCCAGTCTGGTGAAATAAATGTCTATCTAAGTGTACCAAGCACAGGGTGCTTGCTTCAGCCCATAAAATTATCATTTGAGTCAACACACATGCGACTCACTATTGAAGATCTCGAAACCTTCAGGCTGCTCTATGTACACCTCTTCCTCAATGATCCCATTGAGAAACACAGTTTTCACATCCATATGATGAATGCACCAACCCATCTGCGCTGAGAGTGCAATGATGGATCTTATGGAAGAGTACATTTCAATAGGTGCAAAAGTCTCATCTAATCTATCCGCTCGATCTGTGAGAATCCCTGGGACACAAATCTGGCCTTGTATTTCTCGACACTCCCATCAGAAAATTTCTTTACGTTGTAGATTCATCTCGATCCAACCTCTGATTTGTCGACCGGTCTTGGGACTATCTCGCAAGCACTATTCTTGATAATGGAGTCATACTCTTCAACCATTGCATCAATCCAAGTTGGTTGATGCACTGATTCCTGAAAGGAATATGGTTTAGTCACAATACATTTTCTCATAAGTGCCATGTATCCAGTAAATCGGTTAGGAGAGTGTCTTTGTCTGTGTTGTGAAGTAGGGGCTCCTACATTATCCGAAGCATAAAGTCTCAATCTATCAGCTTCTATGGTGCGCCTTCTGCCACTTATGATGGATGGATCTGTATGAGTGTTTTCCTCCACTCCATAAGCCTCCACATGTGGTTGATCCACATCTTGAGACTCATCCTTGGGAACCAAAAGTTCCTCCTCTGCATGCAAGTCCAACTCCCTCTCAAGGGACAACTGCATGGCTTTCTCCTCATCAAATTTTATATCCCGTCGCAAAACAGTCGTTCTGTTGTTTGGAAAATACGCATGATAATTATGGGGTGTTTCAGTGTACCCCACAAAAATACCAACCTTAGTTGTTGGTTCTAGATTCTTCCTAGTCTCCTTGGTCACATGCACATAAGCAAATGAGCCAAAAATCTTAAAGTGTGAAACATCAGGTTTCTTACCAGTGAAATCCTCTTCAAGTGTACTCATGCCAAGTATCCTATGAGGAAAACAATTTTTCACATGTACTTCTTTCTTGCATGCTTCTGCCCACAAATGCATCGATAGGCCTTGATCATGCAACATCGCTCATTCTGCACCCATGATCACTATGTTATTTCTCTCCATGATGCCATTCTACTATGGGTTATGAGGCGCTATGAGTTCACTTCAAATTCATTCTTTGTTGCAGAAGTTCTTGAATTCGTTAGATATGTATTCTCCACTATTATCACTCCTAAGGGCCTTCACTTGCTTCCTCGACTCTTTCTCCAAAAGTGCCTTAAACTCTAAGAAATTAGAGAATGTATGATCTTTCTTCTGCATGAAGAAGATCCAACACTTATGAGAAAAGTCATCAACAAATATTACATAGTACTTATGTTTTGATGTTGAAGCAATAGAGAAAGGACCACACACGACTGTGTGAACTCTCTCAAGGATCCCCAAAGCTTGGTTTTCCTTCTCATGAAAGGTGGCCTTTACATATTTTCCCATAGTACATCCCTTGCATGTGTTTAAATGCCCAAGTGTACCCCTAGGAAGACCAGTATAAATCTACTGCATGACTTTCAAGGCTCCATGGTGAAGATGGCCCAATCTCCTGTGCCATAATTTTCCCTCATACCGGCTCACCACTTGATCTGCCTTGCCCATGATTTTTTCACAACCATCTACCTCCATCTTGTATATATTCTTAACTCAAATCCCTATCCTCTTGGCTTGTCCTAGTTTTTTATGTCGCAGGAAAGCTTTTCCTTCACTAAAAACAACATCATAGCCTTTATCCTCCAACATTGCGATTGAGACTAAATTTTTCTTCAAACCTGGTACGTGCATTACATATTTTAATTGAAAGGGTTTACCTAACTATCTATTAAAGGTAATGGTACCAATATCGGTAGCACTATACCGCCCGTCATCGCTCATTTCAATATGCATATGGAGATCCTTCTCCTCCAAGTCACTGAAAAGTTCCTTGTCTCCCGTCATGTGAAAGGAAGCGCCACTATCCAAATACCACATAGATCCTAATGCACTGGACACCATGCATGCAATCAATGAGAATTCAAGCTAAAATTGTGAGGCAAGGGCCTCACCGGCTAAATATCCTCCACCCTTCATGTTCTTCTTCTTTTGTGGACAATTAGTAGAAAAATTCCCATGCTCGTGACAATGAAAACACTTCACCTTGGACATGTCCTTCTTATTTCCATTCTTGGACTCAGATTTAGAATGTAATTTCTTCCCCTTTCCCTTCCTTGCCTTGGTAGCCAAAGCAAAATTCTATTCATCTTCATTCTTAGATGAAGATCCATCTCTGGTGTTCCGTTTGAACTCCTCCTGCACCAAATCCGACCACAGCCGTTCCCAATCTGGAAAATTTTCCCTTCCATTGACATAGTATTGATAACTCTGCTAAACATTGGGAAGTCCTAGGAGAGCTAAGCTTGCAAAATCATCATCAAAAACTTTTATTTCAATGCTCCCCAGTTCATCTTGACATTGGAAAAAAAAATTTAGATATTTTGGAATGGTGTCGCCCTTTTCCATCTTGATCTTCCTGAGTTTATCTTTGAGCGCAAATTTCTTATGGTTGCTACTACTTTGGAATAGATCCATCAAAGCCTTCCACATTTTATATGGTGTGGATTTCCCATGGAGGCTTGAGACAATGTGGTCTTCTACTCCCTCCAACAGGATCCTCCTCGCCTTTGCCACTTTCTTTTGCCATACATCAATATTTGCAGCATCCACCACAACAGGTTTAGGAACATCATTGTCAATGAATTCCTTCAAGCCATTGTATTCGAGTACTACCTCCATCCTCTCCTTCCAAGAAATATAGTTTGAGCTACCCTCGAGTGCATACTCCAACCTCAAGTCATTGAAATCCATTTCGATATTGAATGAACTGTAGCACCAAGAAAGTCTTTCTGCAAATTCAAATTTTATCCAGTCACAAACTCAACTCCTTCTTCACTTCTGAAATTTCCTGTGCTCTGATACCATGTAGAAATTATACAACATGCATGTATATCTTGGATTCACCCATTCTAAAAATGTACTAAATTTAAATACTGAATCACTTCTACAAATATTTTGCGGAATAAAAAACACAGTCACTAATCACATGAACATGAAGAAGAATCAAATCACACACAACATAGATAATTTTCCAAGGAAAGCTTGTAGCTAAAAACCCCACTATCTTCTATTGTATATTCAGCATGGATCATGAAAAAATTACATACAAAAACTCTTCTCACAAGAGCCCTCCAGTACTCAGTTAATTGTATCACATTTTCATTAAAAAAAATGACCAACACATAGCCAATTCTCAGCCTCTACACAACCTGCCTTGCTTACGCAATCCTTGATGAATGCAATCCCTAAAATATAGGAATTTTGGCCTTCCTTGACTGCACAAGTATCATGGGAAGTCCAATGGGTGTTTTTTTGCATGTGTGCAACCCAATAATCAAACAACTGATAGTCAAATTCCCTTTCACCTAGAACTCAACTGGGTCTCCATTAGATCTTACATGCATACAGCTAATAATAGTAAATCCTCAGTTGCATGTGAGATAATTGATAATGAATTAATTAATTTTAAATTCACTTGATCTCTCACTAGTGTATCTTCAGTTACAACTAGCACAATTGAGTTTAACTCACTTAACTGAGTTAAATTGATTTTTAACCTGCATTAACTAATGCACCACGTTACAACTAGAATTACTCTGCATGCCTCACCAACTACGTATAACTCAAAATCCACTAGCTAACTGATTTTATCACTCTTAGTTAACTATTTAAAGTCATCATTGAGAATATGTTACATTTTATTGTCCATCTTAATTAAGGGATAACTAAAATAGACATGTACCCAAAAAGAGCACTGTGGGCCCCACCCTAGTTTGAGTGCTTAATGCAACTAGGCATGGGTGTTGAAATTTTCTTGTTGAATCTAAACATTTGTGAACTCAAAAAATCATCTTCCGTTTGCAAGAATTTGTTATTTTTTTTGTCATCTTGAAAGACTTTACAATACCGAACATTATTTGGAACAACAAGGCGATGCTTGAAGTTTATTTCATACTTCTTGTTGGGAAACAATGGAATTTTGAACATGCTGGTTGAAGTGGCAAGAGAATAAAAAATGACATTGTTTTTCCTTGGAATCAATGACAAAGTATATTCAGTGAAATTCTTGAGGATGTCTAACACAACATTTCCGTAATGATGTAGGAGCATTATGCTCAGAAAATCGTTGTATATTTAGTTGACTTAGGGGGTGTGATGTTTTTAATTTATTAATAAGAAATTTATGTATTTTTAATAAATTATGTGAGAATGTGAGAGTTGTTTGACTTGTGAAAATATCATAGAGACCTTAGGGATTAGGGGATCCTAGAATAGAGGATTAGTTGAGTTAAAAGTGGCAATAGATATTTTAGGAATTAGTTGAGTGATCTATGGAGAAGATCATGGATCCAAAATGATCCATAACTATGTAATTTTTTTTTATAATTGTAAGCCTACGGGAATGAGGAAAAAGAGAGAGGAGTGGCCAAATGAATGAAGATAAAGACATTGATAATAGAGAAAATGAGATTCTGGGTAATTCATATGTATATAAATGGTTGAATGAAATAGTTTATTTGTATACTATTCATAAATCCCAGTTTGTATGTTTGTGAATCGCTATGTTTATTTTATCAGCTTATCTCCTGACTTATTTGAATTTTTGAAAGTGACGAATAGAACCCAAATTCTAGATATATAAATGAGTCATTGTTGATCAAAATACTGGATCAACAGTGGTCGATTAATGAATTGTAAGTGTCATTGAATTTTTTATGATTACCAAGGATGTCAGATGGTATAAGATCAAGTGTTAGGCATTAAACCATTAACCATGTTAGTGTCAATCTGTGAATGCACAATTTGTTTATGTGTGAATCATCTACAGAGCATAAAATGCATTAAATTGTGAACTCGCAGTAATAAGAGGATTGCTCTGCGTTGAGAAACATTGAAGAAATATTTTGAAGTTTTCTTTTGTGGAATCAATGTTTAGAGGTTTTTTTAGAAATCTGTGTGTAGGATGTAAGGAGAGAGATGATAGTAATCATACCATTTGGCTGTAAGCAATGGGATTTAAATCTCAGAAGAAGGGACACATTACAGATGTTTGTGTTGGCAAGCATAGAGGTAGAGAAACCATAGGCAGTGTTTACAATGAAAAGTTGCATTGAGAAAAGTGACTATAAGCTTGGGAAACCGGCGGATCCGTATCAACACCCAGTTGAAAAACACTGTAACGATGGCACAATTATAGAAATTAGATGAGATTTAAAACCCTCACTCATTTCCAATGGAAGAAGAGTCAAGCGAATTGGCAATTGAATATTTGAGGCAGCAAATGTGTGGTTAGTGTATTAAGTCAACTGTGTATGAAGGATCATGAGAGTGTTGAACTTATAGTGAAACGATCTCTGGTGTTGAAACCCCAAATTGAATATTTTGTTGGAAAATCATTTGGATAGAGAGGTGGAAATCGAATTGGTTCTTGGGATTGAGATCCATCGTCGGAGTGTTGGGATCCGATGTCAAAGGTTGGAGAAGATGGTTTTGTTTGTGAAATCGTTGCAACACGTATAATACTGAATGGGAACACACCCATGATTTAAATGGAAAAATGAAATCGTTAATTGTATCATTGTTAATGTCTTTCCCTTGAGGTGCCGTGCCTAGAATGAGTTAGAGCATTTTCAGCATTGGGGTTAATTGAACACTGGTGGATTAATGGAGGAACATTGAGCTCTTAGAGGCCTGAGATTTGATTGTGCAGATCCATTTTAATTCCGTTGTTGAAGGTGTTGTAGCCAGGATTGGACTTCTTCACAATCAAGTTGAAATATCGTTTCTTGGAGACACATTGGAGTGGAATTGATTTATGAAAAATTGTGTGGGTATTAACCTGATAATTTCTTGTTGCTTTCCCATAAAGAATCGACTAACCAAAATTGTAAATGATGTGCCCAGGGTAATGAGAAATGGGAATTTGAATGTTGACCACTGAAATGAATGGTACATGAATGATTTAAACTCATAGTTGAATTATTGGATGTAGTGTCCAATTTGAATTAAGCATACCTGACCAACCAGTAGAGATTTTGTGCACAAATTGATGGGTGATTTAGGTGAGGTTTGCTAGGAAATTGTAATTTGTGTTGCATCATTTGGTATCAGAGAAAAGGAATGCTCTTTTGGAGAGAGGAAATAGGTTAGATCAACCAGAGATGGAAGCTGAGAAGAAGCATTTTAAAGTGGCCATGAAAATTTAGCAACAACAAGCTTTCAAAATATTGACAGCGAGGAGTAGGTCTGTTAAGATATGATATGCTAATGGTATTTATTTATAATATTATTTGGAGTGTAGGTAGTAGCAGATGAGGAGTATCTCAGCAAGTAGATCACAACTTTGAAGCGGTGATGAAAGAAGCGGCAAGGACTTCTTGAGAAAGACAAGTGTGGTAGATCCTAATTCTTCCAGCTAAGGATTGAAATATAAGAGAATATGAATGGAGTGTAGAAGCCTAGAAGTAGAAACAAAGAAAGCTCAGGAGGTTCCAGATTGAGAACCAATATTGCTAAAAGACCAAGTATGCAGGAGAGCTTGGTGAGGTAAGTTGTAACAGGGAGAAATTGTTACTACAAAGGCTTAGTGTAGCTCGTAGTGAGTGTGAGAAGCTCACGAAGATGGAGAATAAGATGACTATTGATAGTCATAACAGAGGTTCAAGGAGAAGCCACATAGTGAAGAAAGAAGATGCCAAGGAAAATGGCATATGGAAGAAGTTGAATGATGAAGAATATGAGAGCGAGAATGCTGAGATAATAGTCCATCTTGAAGTATTGATGGAGTTGTTACAGATAAATAAGGAAGACGAGAGATGTGGTTTTCTTGTAAGAATAAATATGAGGTGGCATAGGCTACAGAATAAGAAAGAGAAAACGATGAAGGTTCAAGGAGAGTATGAGGTACTCAAGGAAAGTGGGTATCAAGATGAATATTTGATGGGTGAAACATCAATTGAGGCCAAGAGGTATCATGATTTGAAATATGATATATTGTATATGTCTACAGGTGAGACATATTAGGAAGGACAAATTTATGATATTTTCACACTAAAGAAATAAGGTAGACATAATCTAAATTCTGTTTTGAAAGAATATGGGACAATTAAGTCTCATATAAATTCTCATACACAGTTGAGAAAAGGTGTTGTTTTTCAGCATGCTGCAAGGACTGAAAGCAGAGGAAGTTTGGCTCATGATGATGGCCAAAAGCAAGAAGATTAAGAAAAGGATATCAAGTACTAAAATGCTATGCTTGAGGAAGCTGAGATGAATACCATTGAATATTTTCTGAGTCATGTAGAAAACTTGGAACAGAAAAAGCATTTTATGACTGAATCATCAAATAAGACCATTCGGTCTTGTGGTTTTAAAACTGATAAATTGTGTGTGATTGTAGGTTTTGCAGGGGACATAAAATATTTTGGAACTAGCTTGAATGAAGTTTTAGGTTTCCAAGAAAATTATGATGATGAATGGTTTTCAGAAGAAGAAAAGGATGAATTGTTGCAGCATAAGGAGTTTATATATTCCTTACTTAGTGATGGAAGTATATCCAATGGAGATGAGACAATTATGTCTCATATGATGGAACTTGTTATTGGTAAGGATAGGGAGAGGTTGGATTTCTTAAATGGAAAAAAGGAGACTGTTGGATAGACATATAGAGCTATCACAGAGATAGAGGATCAGAATTCTAGTCTGATAAAGAATGAAGCAACGTCACTAAGAGATTTGATTTGTGACAAAGAAGAAGAAAGAAATGAGGATGAAGGTGAGATACACATGTCTCATGCTAAAGAAGAATCAATCTTAGAACTGAAGGAGACTGGACTGAATACCAGGATTAGTCAAGGATCTTAAGGACAACTATGGGATGTTGTCAAGGAAAAGGAGGAGATTTATGATAGAATTGATAAGCGGCATAATGATGAGGTGTTTGAAAGGAATCAAGGAGAAAGTGAATTACTGAACTGTTTACTGGAAGCATCTGAGCATGAGAAAGGGATTGCAGACATTGATATAAGAATGTATCAAGTTTTGGCTAAGAAAAAAGAAAATATTAGTTTGCTAAACTATGTTATGTTAAATAATAGGCAGAGAAGTGTGAGTGAATATGTTATTTCAGTCAAGGAATTGGAGAGCAGTTTAACTTTTGAAAGTATATTTGTAGACAAGGAGAAATAATTGGATATTGAAGAGGGAGATATCTTCAAATATATAAATGAATTCTGGGTGGCAAAAATATCTACTACAGTATCTGGAGCAATCTCAAGAATAATAGCAGAAGTTGAAGGAAAAAAACTGAAAAAGGTAATCAGTAGTTTGAAGATAAATGGATAGAGTGCAGCAAAGTTCAGTGGCAGAACAATGAAAATAAGGTTTTTTTACAACAGAAAAATGAGTTGCAATAGGCCATAGATGAATTATGGAAATTGATGCAAGTTCCTAAGTGTTACACAGAATTTTTTCACTGTCCCTGAAATCCACATCCTACACATTGGAAGACTATTTCTGTGACCAATAAGCAGTGTCATGCCTTGAAAATACTATCATTGCATCCCTTTCCATGAGCATAATATTCTTTCTGTTAACAATTTCCTAAACAGATCATCAGAAAGCCCTGTTTTTTCCTTGGCGCTGGTAGCCCATTATGCCCTCACGCCAATGAGGTAGATTAACACTGGCCCCTGCGCCAGCTAGTGCTCTATCTTAGTTAGCCTCCTGCACCGATCTATTTATGGAAATTTTTTTAAAAATAAAGGTGAAGTTTTGATCACTACAACTTCGTGGATGAGTCATAGGGAGTGGTTTGACTGAATAACCACAACCTTCCTCCTTTGGCCTCTTGTTTCCACCTTATGAGAAAACCTCCCAAGGGATAAGGCCTCCCTTCCACTATTGTAGGGATCCCAACCTCCTCCTCTCCTCTATAAATATAGCTATCTTCCATTGATGTGCTAGTTGAACAGATAACTGAGAAAGTTGGTAATCATAGAGAAGAGAAGCAATTATAGCTTCAGGAGAATAGTGCAGAGTGTGATTGGTAACATAGTGAGATCTTGGACCTTTGTGTGTGAGGGTGTTGCAAACGTGCTTGGATACGGACCTGCCGAAGGAGAGCTTCAACATCAAGGCTTGGTTGTAAACTCCCCTTGTGTTTATCATAATAAAATGCATCTGATGTTTATCTTCCACTCTTGTTTACATTTATAATGAGATTTCTAACATTCCTTGATCAGTTAGATAGATTTTAATTGTTTTATGTCTGTCGTGATTTTATGCTTGTCATGGTGTCTTGATTGTCTGAATAAGTAATCGAATGTTCGAAATAGCGTATATTGAGCTTGAGAAGAGCGATGGATCAAGAAGCTTCGACGAAAGATGACAACATAGCACCAGGACAAGGTAGGTCATCTTCCTTGCTCTGAATTTCATTTACAATCTAGGAAGGTAGATGTTAGTATGTTCTCGTAGTTTCTAGACCCACCCTAGGGTTAGAGGGACCGCCTTTGTCCGCAGAGGGGATTTACTTGGATAACAAATTGGCGACTCCACTTGGGAGTTTCCTTTGAGTTTTTCACTCTTTGAGGTCCTAGTCATTCGACAAATTTAGTCGGATGACCATTTCCCTATTTGTTCCTATGTTTTTCATCAATTACGATCTTTTAGTTTTTGCTTGAAGTGGTGAGTTTGGTCTTGGTTGGGAGAAATTTTTTGTTTTCTCTTGTTTAGGCATTGGCACTTTTATTTTTCTGATAGTCATGCCGATTAGCGCTATTTTTTAGTTAGCAAATCGTGCAATTGGCCATTGGTGCTAGTTGTCAGTGAGCAAGTCACGCCAGTTGGCACTAGTTTCACCCACCAAAGTCGTGCCAATTTCAGGGTGTGTGAAAAATTGAGGTTTTTCCCTAATTCCTCCACCAATGTGTCTTTCCCTTTCGATATTTTTCTCTGTATGATTTATATGTTCTCCCCTTCACTCAAGTGGGTTTGATTGGCTAGTTGGTTTTGTTTTTGGGTTTTTTTCTTCTTTTTCGGACGTGCATCCTTACACCTAGTTTTTCTAGGACTGTGCATCAATTTCTTGTTTGCATGCTTCGTGGGACATCACCCTGCTAATTGAGTTAGCCTCCTTTCTTGGTGAGCCATATCTAGTTGATTTCCTTTTGCTTTTGTGTTGATTGAGTGTTCAAGTCTTAAGTGCCTTTCGAGTTCATTTGGTCTGCTTGGTCGCTTGTGAGCATAGATTACATTGCTCATTGTTCAACTGAAAGATCTTATTTCTATGATTGCTTGATGTAAAATGGAATGAATGCCTTGTTTTGAGCTCATGCTTTGGAAGTCCTTTTTGTGCTTGACCTCATATTCCTTGTAGCCTTTTGAGGAATTTCTTTACAAAGTGTTTAAAACAATGATTGCATTCTTAGTGTTTGTTTGCATCCCTTTTGCATTCATCCTTCCATTAAGGAAATTTGCGTTCATTTAGTTTTCGTCTCAAAATTTTATTTTCGTTAAAATGCATTAGATCACATTGCATTGAAAAGTATTTTTTGAAATTTATCATTGAACTTAGATTAAATTGTTTAATGATTGAAAGCTAAAAATCACATTGAGTGCATTCTCTTTCATTAAAAGCGTGCATTAAGTAGATTCTCATTTTATCAAAAAATGCATTGAGTGCATTCTTATTCTTTCAAACGAAAAAGGAAATTGTGCATAGATTACAATTGCATAGTTCTCAAAAAAGAGGATTTTTCATAGATTACATTGCATAATTCACATCGTTGAATGTTTTAGATTACTTTTGGATAGTGAAAATCATTTAGTTTGGAAAAGTTTCATTTGCAGTATTACTGTATGTTGCATCATTGTTTGAGACTCTTCCCGTAACGAGATAGAATTCATCGAATTGAAAGAAATCTTTTCTCATATAGCTACATATAGGAGATTGTCAAATGAAAACGGTAGGGCTTTGAAACCGAGACATAATTCAAAGATCAACTTTAAAATTTATTCAATTAACCTAAGGAAGCATTGAAACTTAACGCTCACATTTAGAGGTCTAGGCTAGTGACGTGTTCCGATGTCGTTAAACCTAGTAGCTGTCGTTCACCATCTGGTAGTAGACAACGCTAGTATGGACTTGTGCTCCCTGTACCGTCGAGTATATAAAGGGAGACCCCTCTAGGTTGCAATCCTTTTATCCATAGGAAGCCGAGTCTGCTGCCTTGTAACTGTGATACACCAAACAAAGCATTCGAGGAGACTACCTGCACGTACATTAAGTCCTTGGTCATTTCTCTTTCATTTGATCACCAAGGTGTATATGGAAGTTCAAAGAAAATTGGTACACCATCTTGCTTAGAGTACCTGAGTAATCATTTTGGTCTTTTCATGAATCTCTAAAAGTGAAAAAGATCATCGAGCGCTTGTCCTTTCACGCTTGTTTCAACCTGAAAGTGATAGAGTCACCTTTTTCCTATTTCTCGACTCTCAAAATATGAAACAACATATTTTTGTTTCAATGTCCTAAAAAATAAACTGCCCATGAAATATTCCTGGTTAAAGTTATCTTCCTTAGCGTTTTTTTTTACGGTTGTTTCCAATGGCAACTTTTCTAGAGTTTTTCAACCAAGGAATCCCCTTCGAAGGGAATCCTGGTCATTTTCCTACTTTTGGAAACGTTGGTGCTCCTTATATGAAAACATTGTCCCTACCTGGGCTAACTGTTGGGTTGCCTGTTTGGTTATTCTCGACTTCTGTGGTATTGAGTGTTCTGCCTGCTGTACAACCATACCCTCCACCTGAACAACATCATGTTCATTCCAAATTGGACCTCTCCCCTTCTTCACCTATTTATTTTTCCTCCTCTTCTACTTCGCCTGGTGAAAGTCTAGATTCCAGTAACCAGGTGGCTAAGAAGAAGAAGAAGAAGACGAAGAAGAAGAAGTAAGATAAGAGAGAGGCTAACTTTGTGGCTATTGAGAATTAAAAAAAGTCCATTGATAAACCATCCAAGCTTCCATGGAAAGTCAAATTCCCTTGCATGTTATGCAAAGGTGACCACCTTCTTCGAGACTGCCCTGGCATTCCCAGGGTACTTGAAGCATGGTCCAACGATCGTCCGTCGTTGCCTTTAGCTTCTGGAAGTCATATTGGTGGCATATCTTCGACTAGTACTGATAAGACTCATAAGAAACAGGGTAAGATTACCTATCCCTGTAAGTTGTGTGAAGGGCATCATCCCATACCTTTGTCCATACATGGATGAAGCCACAAGAGTGTTGGAAAACCCTATTGTTTCTACACCTTGCCTGCTAGTTGGTTACCAGAAGCTTTCTTCGAGTCCTCCGCTAGTTGATTCAACGATTGGTCAAGAGTAATCCTTGGTCGCTCCCGTTCCCTCGAAAATTCAAATTCATGAATCCATTCTCGACCAACCATTGGTTGGGGAATCGATCGATTTGACCCCGCCTTTGGTTCATCAGATCTTTTCCATTGAGAGTGGATCTCATCCCCCTCAAGTTCTTCTTGTTTCTTCAGATTCCTCATACTTGGAGATAGATTCTCCCGTCCCTGTGACTTAATAAGATACTCTTCTTTCTCCCATGATTGAGGTCCAGGAGGATGCTCCTCTTGCTCTGATAGCACCAGGGGATGACCATCTCATTTCTATGGTACCCCCTCCAAGTAGTTTGGTCGCTTCCTTCGATTCAAGTCGATTTTTAGGATACTGCCTTCCTTCTTATGTGCCTTTTGAGATCACGGTATAGGCCTCCCATGTGGTCATACCCAGCACCATTATAGATGAAGGTGCATCTATTAGTGTTTTGTATTCAACTACTTGAAAAGCTTTTGGTTCTCCATTTCTTGTGCCGGTTACGCAGAATATGTTGGCATTTAATAGAAGAACCAGTCAACTGTTAAGAATCCTTCTGAAGTTGCCTATTACTTTGGGAGGGAAAACCATCTATATAGACGTGATGGTTGTTCCAGGCCCCTTGGATTTCAATTTACTCCTAGGGCACGACTATATTTATGTAACGGGAGCACTTGTCTCTTCCCTCTTTCGTGTGATTTTTTTCCACATGAAGGTCAGATCGTGACCCTTGATCAAATTTCATTCTTCGGTCCTGACGTGACATCTGGTCCACCATTGTCCCTTCTAGGTCTTTATTCACCAGTTTTATCTTCCATGTCGCAGGTTAATTATGTGGCTACCTGTCCCATGCCCGCATTCAGTGATAGTGCCATTATGCATCATGTGCTGCGGGCATTTGGTCCTGATTTACAAGATGTTGTTCTCCCATTATATGCGAACCTTTTGGAATCCATGACCTCTTATTCATCATCGTAAAATATCATCAGAGTATAGTTCGTTTTCTTGTGTCAAGCTCCTTAAAAAATGAAACAATGTTGTCGGAGCACAGTTCATTTTCTTGTGTCAAGCTCCTTAAAAAATGAAACAAGCTCGTCCAAGGATAGTTCGTCTTCTATGTCAACATTGTTAAAAAAAATGAATTTGGTCTTGAGGATAGTTCGTCTTCTATGTCAACCTCATTAAAAAATGAATTAGCTCACGAGGACAGTTCTTTTAATGTTTCAACCTCATTAAAATAATGAAACACGTTCCCATTCAATTCGAGTCTTTGATTAGATCTCGTAAAATCCCAGTCAAGTCTTTCTCTTGGTCTCATAATTGAACCTTCATTCCATCCACTTGTCAGTAACTAGAAGTCTACTACGGTGAATGCACTGAAGCTTGGGGGGAATGTACCTCGAATTGATCACCATGTTGGGGGCATGCAAACATTTCAAGCATAGTTTGTTTCTGTTTCAAGCTTCTGTAAAAATGAAACCGGTTTCAAGCATAGTTTATCTTTGTTTCAAGCTTGTGTAAAAATGAAACCAAATTCAAGCAGAGTTTCCTGATTTCAAGCTTGTGTAAAAATTAAACCATTCCCATTTTACCTCTCGTGATTGCCATTTTAACAACCTGTTTTTCCAGATGAACCTTGATTTTCTCATTCCACCATCACTATCTGCTTGGCTGATCATATGCCTTCACTTGGTTGTTTTACCCATTCCTGAGGAACCTCTGCAATGAGTGGTCTTGTTAGCTAGCCTCTTAACCTTTACTTTTTCTGAGTAGTTCCACCATTACCGGAACCAGTTGCTATCCTTTATACCACTCGTTCCTCTAGGAAGAGTCCAATTTTAGCTCTTTTTTGACTCTTAAAAATTGAAAACATTGTCGAGACTCTTATCATTTTGAACTCGTTAAATGGCCGCAAAATGATATCTACCCAGTATACGTTTACCCCTTTTTTGGGCTGGGATAGATTATTTACGAAAAAGGAATACCTTAGCCTATCGCGACTAAGAGGTTCTTTCAAATATTATTTTCTACCTTTTCGGATTTGAGAGACTATTTATGAAAAGGGCCATGATGGAGTTTTATTTTCTGCCTATTTTCAAACTATCTAAACATGAAAAGATGTCGAGTTCTCCCTTTGTCAGACTCGTTAAACCATGATGACATTGGAAATCATCACCATGACATTACTTGAGTTCCTCCTTCCTAGGGCTCATAAAATGTACTAGGTTGGATTTGTCCAAAGGACAAACTTATATGACAAGCATATGCTATCCTCTTCAAGTTTGTGTAAAAATAAAGAGGTACTCGCCAGAAATGGTGGGGGAAAATGGAAGTTATTTGTTAGTTGTGTCGGCAGTATGTCACTCTTGAACATGACACTTATCTGCAGTTCATGTCGGGTTGGGATATATTCATTCTGTCACTTTTCCTCCATGGGTTTGGGAAATTTGTTTGCCTCTCATTCGATTACCAATTTTGTCAACATGACCTCTAATCCTATTTGAGTCAAATGCTGCCAAATTCTAGAGTCGTGTCACTGATATGTTCAAGAGAAAATCCTTCTACAGTTTGTACATTCCTTGATCCTCTATTTCAGTCTTGATTCACACTCATATTACATCCTCGGTTTCGTGTCGATGATGTGGGATTCATTATGGCCCTCCTTCGACGGATCGCTTCCTGTCGACTTCAACTCATTATCCAGGAAGTTGATCTAGAGACTCCTTTTTGGTACCTTAGAGCTTGCATGCCCTAATGGCAAGTTCTTCGCATTCGATGACAGGTTCACATTATTGGCCTTCGATCGAGTGATTTCACGGGTGTTCGAATTCAGCTCACTGTTCACATTCTGTGGATTGTACTAGGTGTACCTTGAGAGCCATTGTCATTATTGGTGGTTTATCTCGCACTTGTTAACGATTCACATCATTGACCGATAATCAAGTGATTTTCTAGCATGTTTGACTTTGACACGTCTATTCACATGCTAGAATTTGTACTTTGATCGAGTGGTGTTGGAGTGCAAGACCCTGGGCTTCGATCACAAAAGTCTAGGTTGTGAGGAGTGATGAGTCAGTCATGATTATATACATGATTTTTTATGGACAGCTGCACCTATACCTTGGATTCATGTATTTTCATCAGAGATTTCAGTTATGTATATGTATCTATGCCTAATTTGCAGGTCTCTTGACAGCAACGTTTGGTTCCTTGCACGTATTTGTAAAGCATTTCACCCCTCACTCATGTTCGAACTTCATGCTTTAGGGGGAATCTGTTACACAAAATTTTGTCATTATCCCTGTAATCCCCATCCCGCACATTAGAGGACTATTTTTGTGACCAATAAGCAGTGTCATGCCTTGCAAATACCATCATTGCATCCCTTTCCATGAGCACAATATTCCTTCTGTTAACAATTTCCTAAAAAAATCATCAGAAACCCCTATTTTTTCCTTGGCGCTGGTAGCTCGTTATGCCTTCGGGCCAATGAGGTAGATTAACACTAGACCCCGTGCCAGCTGGAGCTTTGTCTCAGTTAGCCACCCGTGCCGATATGTTTATGGAAATTTTTTTAAAAATAGAGGTGAATTTTTTATCACAACAACTTCGTGGATGAGTCATAGGGAGTGGTTCGAATGAATAACCATGGCCTTCCTCATTTGGCCTCTTGTTTCCACCTTATGGGGAAAAATCCCAAGGGATAAGGCCTCCCTTCCACTATTGTAGGGATCCCAACCTCCTCCTCTCCTCTATAAATATAGCCATCTTCCATTGATTTGCTAGTTGAACAGATAGCTGAAAAAGTTAGCAATCATAGAGAAGAGAAGCAATTATAGCTTCGGGAGAATAGTACAGAGTCTGATTGTGTGATTGGGAACATAGTGAGATCTTGGACCTTTGTGTGTGAGGGTGTTGCAAACATTCTTGGATACAAACCTGCCAAAGGAGAGCCTCATCATCAAGGCTTGGTTGTAAACTCCCCTTGCGTTTATCATAATAAAATGCATCTGATGTTTATCTTCCACTCTTGTTTACATTTATAATGAGATTTCTAACATTCCTTGATCAATTAGATAGATTGTAATTTTTTTATGTTTGTTGTGATTTTATGCTTGTCATGGTGTCTTGATTATCTGAATAGGTAATAAAATGTTGGTAACAACATATATCGAGCTTGAGAAGAGTGATGGATCAAGAAGCTTTGACGAAAGACGTCAACATTGCATCAGGACAAGGTAGGTCATCTTCCTTGCTCTGAATTTAATTTAAAATCTAGGAAGGTAGATGTTAGCATATTCCCGTAGTTGCTAGACCCACCCTAGGGCTAGAGGGATCACCTCTGTCCGCAGAGGGGATTTACATGGATAACACTAAGAAAATATATAACAGGACAATGAAAGTAATCCACTGTAAAGCTAAATGGAGAGTTAAGAATGATGAAAGTAAGGACAATTGAACACTACAACATAAGATATGGAAACGAGGAGTAGCAAGAAAAGACAGTAGAGTAAATGAACATCGCTTAAATGAAGGAAAGAGATCACTGCAAAACAAAGTATTTGATCTAGGAAGACAATGATTGGAGACACATGATCTGGAGATCATGATTTCTTTCAACTTTGGGAGTTTGATGCAGGAGCATTCTGCTCAGAAAATCATTGTATATTTGATTGAATTAGCGGGTGTAATGTTTTTAATTTATTAATAATAAATTTGTATATTTTTAATAAATTATGTGAGAATGTGAGATATGTTTGACTTGTGAAGATCTCATAGATATCTTAGGGATTACGGGATCCTAGAATAGAGGACTAGCTGAGTTAAAAGTGGCTTTAGAGATTTTAGGAATTATTTGAGTGATCTATGGAGAAGATCATGGATCCAAAATGATCCATAAGTATGTAATTTTTTTTAATAATTGTAAGCCTATGAGCATGAGTAAAAAGAGAGAGGAGTGGTGAAATGAATGAAGATTTGGCCATGGAGAATAGATAAAATGAGATTCTGGGTAATTCATATGTACATAAATGATTGAATGAAATAGTTTCTTTGTCTATTCTTCATAAATCCCAGTTTTTATGTGTGTGAATCACTATGTTTATGTTATCAACTTATCTCCTAACTTATTTAAATTCTGGAAAGTGATTAATAGAACCCGAATTCCAGCTATATAAATGATTCACCATTGATCATAAGACTAGATCAACAATGATCGATTAATGAATTGTAAGTGTCATTGAATTGTTTATGGTTACCAGGCATGTCGGATGGTATAATATCAAGTGTTGGACATTAAACCATTAACCATGATAGTTTCTATCTATGAATGTGAAATTCATTTCCTTGTGAATCATCTAAAGAGCATAAAATGCATTAAATTGTGAATTCAAAGTAATAAGAGGATTGCTCTTCATTGAGCAACATTGAAGAAATATTCTGAAGTTTTCTTTTGTGGAATTGGTTTTTAGAGGTTTGTTTAGAAATCTATGTGCATGATGTAAGGAGAGAGAAAATAGAAATCATACTCTTTGGCTGTAAGGAGTGGGATTTAAATCTCAGAAGAAGGGACACATTACAGATGTTTGTGTTGGAAAGCGTAGAGGTAGAGCAACCATAGGCAGCATTCATAATGCAAATTTGTGTTCAGAAAAGTGACTATACGCTTGGGAAACTGACGGATCCGTATCAACAATGATTTGAACAACACCATGATGATAGCATGATTATGGAAAGTAGACGAGATTTAAAACCCTCACTCATTGCCAATGGAAGAAGAGTCAAGTGAATTGGGAATTGAATATTTGAGGCACCAAATGGGCCGTTAGTGTATTTAGTCAACTGTGTATTCCGGATCATGAGAGCATAAAAATTATAGTTAAAAATCTCTAGTGTTGAAACCCCAAATTCAATATTTTGTGGGAAAATAATTTGGACAGAGAGGTGGAAATTGAAATGGTTCTTGGGATTGAGATCCATCGTCGGAGTGTTGGGATTTTATGTCAAAGGCTAGGGAAGATGGGTTTGTTTGTGCAATCATTGCAACATGTAGACTAAGGAATGGGAACACGCCCATCATTTAAATGGAGAAATAAAATCGTCAATTGGATCATTGTTAATGGATTTCATTTGAGGTGTCATGCCTGGAACGAGTTAGAGAATTTTCCACATTGGGGTTAGTTGAACACTGGTGGATAAATGGAGGAACATTGAGCTCTTAGAAGCCTGATATTTGATTGTGTAGATCCATTTTAATTCCTTTATTGAAGGCGTTGTAGCCAGGATTGGACTTCTTCACAATCAAGTTGAAATCTCATTGCTTGGAGACACATTGGAGTGGAATTTATTTATGAACAATTGTGTGGGTATTAACCTGATAATTTCTTGTTGGTTTCCTGTAAAGAATCGAATAACCAAAGTAGTAAATGATGCACCCAGGGTAATGAAAAATGGGCATTTGAATGTTGAGAAATAAAATGAATGTTACATGAATGATTGAAATTCATAGTTGAACTATTGGATGGAGTGTCCAATTTGAATTAAGCATACCTGACTAACCAATAGAGATTTTGTTCACAAATTGATGGGTGATTTAGGTGAGGTTTTTTAGGAAATTGTAATTTTCGCTACATCAGGTAAGCTCACAATCTAGGATTCTTGGCTTGGTATCCCCCTTTGAATTGATTTATTACCAATTCAGAGTCGTCATACACATAAATTTTCTTGGCACCTAATTCCTTAAGAATTTTGAGACTAGCTATTAAAGCCTCATATTCTGCCTCATTGTTTGAATAATCAAATGCGAATTTGTAAGAAGACATTAAAACATTAGGAGGAAGGTTAGATGATTGATTCATGGGGCTATGAATCCATGTCCAAATCCAACCCCTTCCTTACATAAGGCTCCATCAAAATCCATGGTCCATAGGCCATTTTCTTCATCAGGAAGCTCCGATTTGGATGGCCAATCTTGAATAACTATTTGTAAAAGGTTTGTTGTACGAAAAGGTTTTGTTTCTTTCACAGTTTCAACTATATTTTTGGCTGATGCACTTGGGTGCAAGCTACTTGGCATCTTTTCTTGTTTTTCTGCACTTGGAATTTTTTTAACAAAATTGGAAAACTCTAAATTTTCTACTTTTTCTTCCATCAAAATTTCTGATGATGTTGAACAATCATCATTGAATAAGATAAAATATTCCAAATAGGTATGAAAAACATGTATAGGGTGATTATTATGATTTTCTTTGCTACTAATCATGTACTTCATCTTGTTCTCCCGGTGTAATTTTCTGAGTTGTCCAAAACCGGTATAGTAGCATAGGAAAAGTGTAGTTGCAAAGTGCCTCTAAGTTTGGCTCCCCATGAACAGGAAAGAAACATTCCATATATCAGAGGGATATCAACTACAAAAACATCCATGAGAACATTCTTAGCTAGAATTTTCTCTAAGGACACCACTAGATCTTTGATGATTCCAAGACATTTAACCCTTCCTGAATCAAAAGAGTAAAGGTCATGGTAGGGTCTGGTAATATCCAATCCTATTTTGTCCATGATGGCTTTAGGAATGAGATTATGGGATGCTCCAAAGTCTAGCATAATGTTATGGAGGGTAAAATCATGAATTTTGAGACCGAGGTAAAAAGGAGGGACCTCACTATCTTCTAAGTCACCATCTACAATAGGGCCAAACAAAATCTCAGGGTGATCATCACTAACATTTACCATATCAGAAATTTGGTCTAAGTTAAAAAATTTGGCTACCCGGAACTTTTATTGGTCATTCATGATTATTTCAGTCAATGGAATTGAGACTTTAAGTTTTGAAATTTCATTCTCAAGAATAAATAAAGCAGGATGCTTTTCCACCTCTTTAGATGGTACATCCTTCTTTGCAAGCTGATATTTGTGTGGAATTTTATTTCTTTGTCCTCCATTTTTAAATTATTTATCTTTCTTCTAATTGCTGGTGGTGTTAGAGTCAGTTTATCAGTGATCAAAAATAGCCCTTTTGAGAGATTTTAATAAGGTCATTAGTCTTTTTTTCTTTTTCTTTTTTCAGTTAGTTTTCAACGATAATTTTGGTCACTCATGAAGTCTCATATTGATAATATGCTCTTGCACATAATTTAATCAACATGTAGAGGTATAAATTCAAGTGTTTCATCTCATATAGGTCAAGTCTAGGACCAAAACTGCCCATGGAAAAATCTTTAGATTTTCACTCAAGATAAGGTAGTGAATCCTCCATTTCATTCATACAAATTTGTTAAAGGAGAAATCTTGTTTTTACAGTCCCTATAAAACATCTTCATTTCACATCAAACTCATATTCTGTGGTTGTATTCTCGAGAATTTTTTTTCAGAACCACATACTTATGACTATTTATTCTTCATAATTTTAAAAATCATTCTCAAATACCATAGGATTTATCCTATGCATTATCCTCCACTACCCATGTGACACATTGCATAATCCTACCCATATTTTATCAAATTTATATCACATTCATTATACCCCTACCTCACCATTCATTAAAATCCATGGTATGTTAACTACCCCCCATCTCACCGTTCATCCATCGCATCATAATCAAATTCAACAACTCGCATATGAATTCCCCCCCCCCATCATTCGAAACTTGACGTTGGGGTGGGGGGTCGGTCTAAAAATGGTGGTTTCATAACAATACCCCCATCGCCACGTGTCAACCAGACAAGATTTCACACCCCCCGCTTCATAAAACTACTTACCACCGGAAACCTCTCTGAAATCCCGCTTATCTGCCCGATGAAACCACTTCCCTGCCCACCAATTATGTCATGACACTTGTACTATGTCGTTGTCCAATCAAATAAATTCTCACCCTCCTATAACCATTAGTGAATTAAACTTAATTTTTAACCGTTAGGCTAACTTACCCACTCTCTTTTCAACGGGAATTAATCCAAATTGCTTATAAATTCATCACTAAAAACCTGTTTAAACCTTCATTCTGATTCACTCTACTCTATACAGGATAATTATGAGTTCGTAGTGATCACCAGAACTCCAGAAAGAAACCTTACCACTATTTAAAGCATCCTTTTGTAGATATTAATATTATTCTAATCTGTAGAGCTTTCTCTCAGTCCCGACCTTTATTTTTCCAATAAAAAATTCTCGCTTCCGCCATTTCAAACAGAACCAATCATGCCTCCAAAGAAAAAAGGACCAGAATAACTAGTAATTTTTCTAGTTCACCCTAAAATTAACTTCCATCATATACCATTAGTAGACAAAGACCATAAGATCCATGAAACCCTTTGTGAGCTTGAATTATTTGAAATGTATTGTTGGTTAGAGGATAAATTTCTAGATAAATCTAATGATATAGGGTTGTGGGATTCAAACTTGCCACATTATATATTTCCTCACACACATAGTTCCCCAGAATTTGTTAGAAAATGCCAAGCCTGGTATGTAACCAGCCAAAGTGCTATTATCTCTCCTATAAGAGACATTTTAGTAACCATAACAACCCAAACCATAGAACAAATGATGCAAGCCTCCATCACAGATAATGCCACTCAATTTTCTCAAGAAGCACTAATTGAAATATATTAGAATTAAATTTTTCAAAAAGAGCTCAAACTCTTTAATTGTTTATGACTGAAAATGCTCCATTACCCAAGAGGAATCCTCCATTTCCATCATCCATTTTCCTTGAAAGAGCCAAACAAATCATCACAATTATTTCTTACCTTCTTGGTTATTATTCAGACCAATGGGTAGATGAATCCATCATAGGATTCATGTCCATTTTCTCCACAGATTCCAAACCCTCCATCATATTCAATTTCAGTTAATTCATTGCAGATTCCATTCATGATCGGTTTGTGAAATTCCCAACTGAAGAGGTTTTCGAATATGCCTCTGTGTTAGTTTATTTGTTTTTATATTCTCAAGGAGACAAATTCAAGTTTTCATTAAAAAAATTGTATGAGGAAGGAAATCAACAATCAATTATTTTCTAGACTTCATTAGTGATGAAGGAACTAAAGAAATATTCATATAAGTAGTTTGTAGAATTGTTTCTTCATCCATCACTCAGTTTACTAAACATCACTACAAAGCCTAGGATCAGTGAAGAGATTAGAAAGGTGTTGCAACTATCAAATCAAGCCACAACAGGATATTGGTATCTCTATCAGAATTACACAGAACTCAGAGTCTATGGTTATGAGCTCCCCCATTACAAATTGCCAAAATTCCTCCCAATGAGGATTTTGGCATAAGAATACATCAGACAAATGATTAATGCCGATGTAGTGTGTTTTGTATCTGCTAAAAATAATTCACAATTCAAATTAAAAACACAAATAGAACATTTTATCTGTAATAGCAAGACAACAAGGGAAGAAGTAGATAAATTTTTGAAAGAGATGTAATTTAGCATCATTTTCACACGTTCTTATGATCCAGTTGGTGTTATTTCTAAACTAAGTGTAGAAAAAAAACCTACACCTTATTTTCATACACACATACTAGAAATTGAGAAATATATGAATCAAATTGAGTGGACTGAGAGTACTTTACAGGAGGCTGAAGAAAAAATAGTGTCTACATCAACATTACAAACTTTTGTTGCACAGGAGAGAGTAGGGAAAAGGATCAGAGAAGACCAGTCATCTCCAATGACTAACTCGTCTAGAAAAGAATTCAAAATCCATTACAGAAATAAGACAAAGCTCAATCCAAAAGTCAATCCTAGTAAGGAATCAGAGAAAAAATTAATTATTATTATTGAAGAGACACCTCCTTCCACACAGGAAGGTGATCAAAATACTTCTAATCCTACTACTTCAGAAGTTTCTCAAGATCAGTAGCAAGCCATTAAAACTAGTACAATTGTTATAGGAGAAAAAGAGAAGACTATATTTGATACCTTCAGGGAGATAAATTTGAATAATGAAAGGTTGAAGACTAGCACATACAATTAGTTTTGAAAGAAAAATCCCAGATCTCAAATCAGGTTTCTCTTAGCTTCTGATTTAGATAAGGGAAAAATGCAGTTTGCTTTGCTTCAAGCACAAATTCCACAGCCAAAATCAGAAGCATATTAGAAAAAGAATGCGTTTGAATTTGATACTAAGGAGAATCTAATAGATCAAATGGAGTTACATAATCAAACTGGTGAGATGATTTCCTCCACTCTCACTAACATTGCTATGAGTTTGTCAAAATTGCAAGTTTCTTTGGCTAGTGTCCAATCACAACTGAAAATGGAGAAATTTTCTTCATTTGCTAAAGACACAAGAATAAAAAATATGGAAGAAATGGTGATCAAAGTTGGATATGATCCTTCAAATGTCAATGGAGCAGAAGAAATCATCAAAAAGAAAAATGCTGACATAGCGACATTAAGGAGTCAATTAAAGATTCCAGCTATAGAAGATCCTCTGGCAAAGAACATTGAAGAGACTGAATCCCATAAAATATAAATGATGAAGCTGATTATGGAATAGAATGCTCAAATAAAAAAGATGGAATTAGATCTAGAGAAAATGTAAAGGAAAAGGAACAAACAAAAAAACATCCAAAGTTCCTTTAGAAGCAGTACCTCTTGTAATTATTCCTACAACCACACTTTCTACAACAAGTCCTGTAGATGGAGCTGAGTAGCTTACAAAAGCAGTGAAAAATATGTCAATTAAGGAAGAGGAGATAAATAAATTACAAGACCAAGTGCAATTTCTACAATATCAGAAGTCTAAAGACGAAGTTTCACATGCAGCTGAAGCACAGAGAGACAAAAATCTAATTGAGAGGTTGCAAAAAGAACAAAAAGAATCAACCATTGGAAACACTTTGGGCCAAGTAAAAGAAATAATTTGGGCATAAATCATGGAATATATTAATGAAAATTTTCCAAGTATACAGATTATATTTGAACAAAAGGAGTTGATATAGAAAGAAAATGAAGCCATTGCAATAATTAAAGTGCAGCTTGGAGATAATCCTGCTATAGAAAACAACATTATAAAGTCTCTGAATTCAAAGAACAGGTATGAGCTAGATGATTTGGGCATAGATGCTAGAACATAAAAAAATCGTGGAGGTAAAGAAGGTTCTCACAAAGAAGAATTTAATTCTTTAGCTTGAGGAGAAGTGTCATAGCTTGGAAATCACAGTGCAGATATTTTTTAGTAGAATAGAGCCTTTGACATAGAAAGGATTTCCTTCTTTGTTTATAATTAATGATAAATTGATGACCAAAGAGGATTATTGGAGAAGAATTAAATAAATTTACAGAGATACTACCAAGTTTTCAAACATCAAAGGAAAAATGGCAGGAAGGGCACTGTTGGGAACACTGAGCAATGATAGTTATATTCATTATGAGATAAAACATGTTTTCGTACTGAGGTCCACTTTTTCCAAGTACACTGAAATGGATGAAGTTTACCATAAGGTAATAATTTTGGCCATCTCGGATGAGAAACACTTTGAAAAATTGTGTGAATTTAAGGAATAAATGGTAAAAGAGAAAAATCAACCTCTGCCAGATCATTAGTCAGTTGACAGCCAATGCAACCCACATTTCTCTCCTTTCAGCAACTATTTTTAGTTAGAGCAGCGCTAACACAGTGAATCGACTTTATTTCCATGTTATAGTTAGAGTTTAGTTTGGAAAATAAAGTGTTATTTGTTATGATATCATTTAATGTTATCTTTTGTAATTTAGTTTTTATATAAATACTTCACTGTACAAAGTATTTTCGGTTGAAAAATTGAGTTTTTGAGACTCTTTGTATTACTATGGAGCTTTTGTGCACCTCTTAATGAAATCAAAGAAGTTGCAGCAAAAATTGTGAGATACATGTGGTAGTTCTTTTGAGAACTGTGATTTTCTCTCTATTATTTCATTTCCTCTTCATTTTCTGTGCAAAAATATTACTAGTTTATATACAGAGATCAGTTATATGTTCTATTTATTAATATTTTTACAATTTTTTCTTTTCTTCTAAATAATTAATTCATTTTAAATTCTCATTCAGACCCTTGCCTTTTTCTACCACTATACATAGTGACAACTTAATTGTGCTCAAATAGTTTACCTATCTTGCCTCACTCTGCTCTCCGCAATTTAGTATTTTAAATCAGCTTTAGTTTCACTGATCATTATTTTCATCCAAAAAACAAATTATTAAAAAAATCTCAAACATATTAACTTATATCTAGCCTAAAATCCGGTACTCAGCCTTAAATTGAATATTTGAAAAAGTGACATAGAGAGATCCCTCTCTGGTTAGGTAGGGCTAGCTACCCAGTTAAAAGTTGGTTTGTGGTTACCTTTCTTCATTCCTATTTTCCACCTACAAAGTTGGGGAGAGTGATAAAATTTCTGGCGTTGTTGTCGGGGAGCGATTGTTAAAGATTCCCTAGGAATATTTCTTTAATCCTTTGAAAATTAGACTTGTAGATGACAATTTATAGTTTTTTGAATAGGCTGTAATTAAAACCTGAGCCAAAATATATAATTCTAATCTTAAGCTAGCTCCAAAAAGATATACCAGGTAAAACCTTGACCCTAATCCATCACCACGGGCATATAATCCTAGAAGTACTTTTAGGAAACAAAAAACTAAGTCTCGACGAGCAAGAATAGTTTTTCCTCCACTGATTAAATCAAATACTCTACCTACGAGGTTTGTTTCATAAGATTTATCTTTTTCTCCAGCGTCTAAAAAATATTTAATTAGAACCAAGTCTGAAACTTTTCTCTAAGAAGCTACTTTCGATCCTTTTGATTTTGAATCTTTGACACCATTTTCTGAAACCTTTGAGTCTAAAAATAATACTGAAGTTTGTTCTAATTTCCATAAACTTAAGGGCTTAGTAGATAAATTTCAAGAAACCTCTAAAAAGGCCTATTTTCAATATCAACAACAGGCTTTTGGTACATATTCTACCTCATCTTCTCATACAACTACACCATATGTTCCTCCTTTCATTCCATCTTTACCTTTACAAAATTTTATTCTATCCACATCACAATTCACACCTCCACCACCTCCTCCATTAAACATGGCTAGATTTGATCAACTGATTCTACCAGGTCATCTTACTTCTCTACCTCAAAATTATGGTTAGAGGCTACCTTGCTTTGATGGAACACCATAAATCATAACCTATCAGCATGTGGCTAAAGTAACTAATTTTATAGACCTTGAAGAAATAGACAATGATGATGCTAAGATGCATATTATTGCTCAAAGTTTTTCTGGAGAAGTAAAGAAATGGTTTTGTTCTCTTGGAGCTGGTACTATTTCTACCTCACAACAACTAATTGATTTATTCATGGATAAATGGGAAGATAAGAAAAATCCACTGCAAATTCTAGCTAAATATAATGCATTGAAAAGGAATACAAATGAATATGTCCAAGAATTCACAACTAGACTTAACAATATATATGATTCAATTTCTAATAATATCATGCCTCCCCTAGGTCTTTCTTTACTCCATCATCCTAATGGTTTTGACCCTAACATGGCATATCAGCTGAGGAAGAGAAACCCATCAACTTTGGAAGAAATGAAAAGAAATGCAGTGAGTGTAGAGGCCAATCTAATTATTAGAAAGTCCAAGGTAAAAATAGAGAAAATAGCCACAATAAAGAAGAAGCATCTACTTCATCATAATGAAAAATTGATACTTTGATCAAAGCTATGGAGAAAATGATGGATAATATGTCCAGTGTTGATCGACAAGCTGGACCTTCTATAAGAAATCCCAATTTCAGGGGTAAAAATCAACAACCCAAATACAGGATCAAACAAAGGCAACCGAGGGGTCAGGATCCAAAAAGTAAACAACAAGTTCAGACACCATTCCAATAGAATTAGACTGAAGGCCCTGATGAAGATGACGAAGAAGAAATTTCTAGGGAAAATAATTTATTTGAGGAAAATGAACAACCTTTCTTCCTGACTGAAGAAGATCAATATTCTGTAGAAATTTATGCACCAGAAGACCAAGAATATGACATATCCAATGAATACTTAATGTTCACTGAATATTATCAAAGAGGATATCAAAATTCCCTCACCCAAGTTCAAAGGAAATATGGTTTGAGGAGTAGAAATGTTCCTCTAATTGCCAATCAAAAGAAGTAGAACTCACAAACCAATACTTAGCAAAAAGAAGCTGCTACATCAAACATAAACAAAGAAAAGGAACCTAATGCTTCTACCTCACCTAAAGCTAATGAATCATCCACCAAAAATCAAAGAAAATATCAAGAAGTTCAAGAAGGAGGACAGAAGAAATATTCTCCATCCAAAGAACCACCTGAAAAGAAAGATACATCAATGAAAGAGGCAGATAATCATCCTGCTCATTTTTCCCTTGAAAATGAAATTGCTAAATTGAAGGTCTCTATTCCTCTGACTGAGCTAATGAAGAATGATCAGTACAAGTTTCAAGTTACTAAGTTGCTTAGAGTTGATCAAACATATGATATGGTTAACTTGAGTGATGATCATCTTGAGCGTCTTTTTGGTCCTGATGTTGATGGTAAATCAGAAGATAGTGAAGTTCCTCCCTTTTACTTAAGTCTCAAGATCCATGATTTTATTCTTCATAATGCAATGCTTGACTCTGGAGCATCACACAAACTCATGTCTAAAGCCATTATGGACAAATTAGGACTAGACATCACAAGATATTACCATGATCTGTATTCATTTGGTTCAGGGAGGGTGATATCTTACCATGATCTCTATTCATTTGATTCTAGCCATGAATGTACTCATGGATGTTTCTTTGGCTAACATCCCACCTAGGTATGGAATTATACTTTCTAGATCATGGGGAGCAAAGCTTAGGGGAACTTTGCAGCTTGAATTTTCATATGCAATAATTCCTATCTTTGGACAATTCAACAAAATTTACAGAGAAAGTAAGATGAAGTATATGACCAGTACCAGAGAAAAGAATAATAATCATCCCATTCATGTTGTACATATAGATTTAGAATCTTTTATTTTATTCAATGAAGAATGCTCAACATCTTCAGAGTTTTTGATTGGAGAAAAATCATAAAATCTAGAAAATTCAAATCTTGTTTTAGAATTGGCAGAGACAGAATTTTGTAAAATAGTGCCAAACAGTTTAGCATTGAAGACATCTCCTCAAGAAGAAAATAAGAAAACAACATAAAAAATAGAAATTTTTGATACAATAGAGATATCTCAAACAAAAAAACCAAAATCAACCATCTCATTTGCACCTTCCAGATGAAGAAAATAGTCTCTGGACTATGTATTTTGACGGAGCCATGGGAAAAGAAGGTGTTGGTATTGGAACATGGATCCACATCCCAATTAATCAATCATTGGATATCCCTCCAAATGTTAGAATGCCATCTTACAAAACAGAATTTGGCAGCACAAATAATGAAGCTAAATATGAAACCCTGATTGTTGGCCTAAAATTTTTAAAAAATATTGGTGCAAAGAAAATTTCTGTATATGGCGACTCCGAGTTAGTTATCAAGAAATTCAAAGGAGAGTATGAGGCCAAACATCCAAGAATGAGAGCTTACCAAAATTCATTTTTAGATATCCTCAAAACATTTTCTGAATATACTTTGTCATTAATTCCTAGAAACAACAATGTTCAATATTGGAAAGTGTTTCAAAATCATTAGAAAATCAATAACTTCTTGCAGACAGAAGAATAATTCATTAATGCCCAAATAGATGACCAGGAAATTCATGCTATAGAGATGCAAGTACTACAGCTTAAGGAAAATTATATTCCAAGAGGTTTGGTACCTTTGGAATAACTTTTCAACCAGGATGATGTTGCAAGGAAGCCTACTATGTCACCAAAAGAAGTGGGAGTGGAAGATTTAAATCTTGGCACTTCTGAAAAGCCAAATATGGTGCAAATTTCAAAATCCTTGAGTCCAGAAATGAAAGCTAAGTATGCAGTACTTATGTCTAAATTTTCAGATGTATTTTCTTTGGAATATTTAGATTTTAAGGTCAACGAAAAAAGCATTATTCAACACACTATTCCTTTGAAGCCAGATCAAAAACCATTTCTCCATAAGCTTAGAAGGATGAATCCAAAATTGCTGCCTTCTATTCGGAAGGAAGTAAACAGATTATTCACTACTGGAATAATTGTTCCTATCCATTTCTTAGAATGGATGTCTAATCTAGTACCTGTGAGAAAGAAGACAAGAGAAATTAGATTGTGCATTGATTTTATAAATCTGAAAAAAGTATCATTAAAAGATAATTATCCACTACAAAAAATGGACCTCATTCTGCAAAAGGTAGTTGGATCATATATACTTTCTTTGTTAGATGGATACTTAGGATACAATCAGATTCTTGTTCACCCAGATGATCAAGAAAATATAGATTTCACCACACCTTGGGGTACTTTCATGTATGCCAAAATTCCTTTTGGTTTGAAGAATGAAGGGGAAAATTTTCAAAGAGTAGTGGATATTGATTTTTCTAATGAAAAAGATATGTTTTTGGTAATTTACCTTGATGATATCATTGTTTTCTCAAAAATAGATGAACACCATTTGCAGCATTTAAAGACAAATTTTCAAAGATGCGGAAAGTTTGGTATTTCATTAAATCCAAAGAAGAGCCTCTTTTCTATGGAAGAAGGTAAATTTCTGGGACATATTATATCTAAATATGGCATAAGAGTAGATCCTTCAATAATTGAAGCAATTCAACACTTAGATTATCCTAGGAGCAAAAAGGATATTCAATCTTTCAATGGTAAAATGATTTTATGAGAATATTTGTTTCCAATCTTGTTGAACATTTGAGGCAGATTACTGACACGTTGAAGAAAGATACTGAAGAAAAATGGTCTGAAGAAGTGAAGAAGTCATTTAATCAAGTCAAGTTAGCCCTATCTCATGCTCCCATTCTCATTAGCCCAGATTATACACTTGATTTTATAATTTTTTCATTTTCTTCAAAGCATACACTTGTTGTTGTTTAATGCAAAAGAAAAATAAAAATACAGAACAACCCATTGCTTTCTTTAGTAGAACACTAAGTGATGTTGCTTTAAAGTAGACTATTATTGAAAAAAAATCTTTATCATTAGTCAAAGCATTGAAATATTTCAGAGTATACATTTTACATTCCCATGTCATTTCTTATGTGCCAAATGCTGCCATTAAAGAAGTGCCCACACAGAATAATCCAGAAGGTTTTAGAGGTAAATGGATTGTTGCCTTGCTAGATTACGATTTGGAGATTAAGCCCACAAAATTAATTAAAGGACAAGCCTTAGCAAATATGATGACAGATTCTAATCTTCATGCCTTAGACATAAATTCATTTCTGCATTGTTTGATGAACAAACTGCTGAAACATTACCTGAGATAGTTGAAATATTTTCTGTATCTCCCATGGTATGCTGATATTGTATGTATTCTGCAACATATGAAACCTCCTTCTGGCATGCCAAGTAGTAAAGAAATATCATTGAATTTAAAAGAACTGAAATACTGCATTCTGAATGGTGTCCTATACTGGAAAAATCTTGGTGGAATATTGCTGAACTATTTAGTTGAAGGTGAAGTTGAGAAAGTCATGACAGATTTCCATGAAGGTGACTGTGGGGGTCATCTTTATTGGAAAACCACAATAAATAGAATTTTGAGAGAAGGTTTTTATTAGCCCACCTTATTTTCTGATGTCTACAAAACATTCAATAGTTGTCATGAGTGTAAAATATTTCAAGGAAAAGGGAAAATTTTACCTTTTCCTCTTAAACCAATTGAAGTCCAAGCACCATTCCAGCAATGGGGACTTGATTTTATTTGTGAAATACATCCTCCATAAACAGCTCAACACAAATGGATTCTCACTGCTGCAGATTATTTTACCAAATGGATTGAGGCCATTCCCATTAGGCAAGCAAATGATTCTGTTATCATTCAGTTTCTTGAAAATAATATTCTATCTCGATTTGGTTGTCCATATAAGATTATCATTTATAATGCAGTTGCTTTCAAATCTAAGAATATGATTGATTTTTGTGATAAATATCACATTAGACTTGGTAATTCTACTGCATATTATCCTCAGGGAAATGGACTTGCAGAATAATCTAATAAGTCTTTGGTGAATATTATCAAGAATATGTTACAGGAAAACAAAAGGAATTGGCACAAGAAGCTTACAAATTCTCTGTGGGCTGATAGAGTGAGCACAAAAAGATCAATTAGCATGTCTCCATTTTAGCTTGTTTATGGAGTTGATACTATTTTCCCTTCTTCTTTGGTTGTTCCAATAATGAATATTTTGGAGGAGGTTTACAGTGAGACTAATGATATTCAAAGAAGGATTAGTTAGATGATACATTTGAAACAATCAAGAGATGAAGTTTTCAGTAATACTTCAAAGCTACATGACAAAATTAAAAATATTTTTGATAGAAAAAAAAAAGGCTAATGACTTCAAGATTCAAGACATTTTTCTAAGATGGGATGCCATAAATAAAGATAAGGGAAAGCATGGGGAATTTGACAATTTGTGGAAAGGACCTTACAAGATCGTAGCATTTAGAGGAAACAAGGAATTTTTGCTAGAAGATATTGAAAGGCAAGAAGTGTTGGGAGGACTAATTAATGGTAGGTTTCTAAAGCATTATATTTCTTGAATTATTGAGAAAGAAATTCAATGTCATTGTATATACTAGTTTACATTTGATATCCCAAAAAATAAGGAAGTTTTTGAAGAAGTTTGAAGCCCGAGGAGAAGGCCATGAGAATTTTGCAAATAGCTCATTTTTTATTTCAAAAAGATAAAAAGTATCGGTCTGTATTCAAGTCAGAGTCATGTCAGTTGTTTTTAGTCAAAGTTTCTAGTTTGTTTAAGTTTTTAAAAGTCCAATTTGACTCCATATCCCAATGGTAAGGCTACCTAATCTACGGTGTTCTTGACAGCTCTTGAAGGGGCTGCCATCCCCAGCTGGAGCCAATGTTAGAGTCAGTTTATCAGTGATAAAAAATAACTCTTTTGAGAGTTTTTCATAAGGTCATTAGTCAAATTTTTCTTGCGTTTTCAGTTAGTTTTCAGCAATAATTTTGGTCACTCAATAAGTCTCATCTTGATAAGCTTCTCCTTCACATCATTTCATCACCATGTAGAGGTCTGAATTCAGGGTTTTCATCTCATATAGGTCAAGTATAGGATCAAAACTTCCCATGGAAAAATATCGATATTTTCACTAAAAATAAGGCAGTGAATCCTCCATTTCATTCAAAAAAAAATTGCTAAAGGAGCAAGCTTGTTTTTATAATCCCAATAAAATTACATTTCATAGAAAACTCATATTCTGTGGCTGTATTCTCGAAGTAAGGTGAAGTAGAGAAAGTTTTTTCAAAACGCATACTTATGATTGTTTATTATTCATAATTTAAAAAAACATTCTCAAAGACCATAGGATTTATCCTATGCGTTATCCTCCATTACGCATGTGACATGTTGCATACTCCTACCCTTCATTTATCAAAGTCATATCAAATTCATTATAACCTATGCCACCATTCATTAAAATTCGATGTATGTTAACTACCCCCCATCTCAATGTTCATCCATCGCATCACAGTCAAATCCAATGGGCCGCATACCTCGTCATTTAAAACTTAAAGCCGGGGGGGGTGTCTGAAAATGGTGGTTTCATAACCTGATCCCACCGCTATGTGTCAACAATACAAGATTTCACACCCCCCCCCCCTTCATAAAACTAAACACCGGTAGACCCCTCCGAAATCTCGCTTATCCGCTGGATGAAACCACTCCTCTGCTCGCCATTTATATCATGACACTTGGACTATTTCGCTACACAATCAAATAAATTACCGCCATCCTATAATCGTTAGTGAATTAAAATTAATTTATAGCCGTTAGGCTAACGTACATGTGCCCTTTTCAACAAGAATTAAGCCAATTTTTTTATAATTTCATCACTAAAAACCTATTTAAACCTTCATTCTGATTCACTCTGCTCTTTACATGACAATTACGAATTCACAGTGATCACTAGAACTCTAGAAAGAAACCTAACCATTGTTTAAAGCATCCTTTTGCAACTGTTGATATTCCTTTAATTTGGAGAGATTTCTCTCAGTCTCGATCTCTTTTTTTCTAATCAAAAATTCTTTCTTCCACCATTTCAAACAGAGCCACTCATGCCTCCAAAGAACAAAGGACTAGAATAACTAGTAATTATGATACTTCACCCTCAAATTGACTCCCATCATATACTATTAGAAGACATAGACCATAAGATCCATGAAACCTTTGTGATATTGAATAATTTGAAATGTAGTTGGTTATAGGATAAATTTATAGATAAATTTGATGATATAGGGCTATGGGATTCAAACTTGCCACATTATATCTTTCCTCACACCCATAGTGCCCTAGAAATTGTTAGAAAATGCCAAGCCTAGTATGTGTCCAACCAAAGAGATATTATCGCTCATACATGAGAGATTTCAGTAAGCATAACATCCCAAACCATAGAAAAAATGATGCAAGCCCCCATCACAGATAATGCCACTCCATTTTCTCAAGAAGCACTGATTGAAATATGTCAAAAATTAGATTTTGCAAAAAGAGCTCAAACCCTTGAATTGTTTATGACTGAAAATGCTCCATTACCCAAGAAGAATCCTCCATTTCCATCATCCATTTTCCCTGAAAGAGCCAAACAAATCATCATAGTTATTTCTTACCTTATTGGTTATTATTTAGACCAATGGGTAAATGAAGCCGTCATAGGATTCATGTCCATTTTCTCCATAGATTCCAAACCCTCCATCATATTCAATTTCAGTCGATTCATTGCAGATTCCATTCATGAGAAATTTGTTAAATTCCCAACTGAAGAGGTTTTCAAATATCCCTCTGTGTTAGTGTATTTGTTTTTATATTCTCAAGGAGACAAATTCAATTTTTCATTACAAAAATTAGACAAGGAAGGAAATAAACAATCAATTATTTTAGGGACTTCATTAGTAATTAAGGAAAAAAAGGAATATTCATATAATTAGTTCATATAATTGTTTCTTCATCCAAAACTCAGTTTACTAAACAACACTACAGAGCTGAGGATTAGTGAAGAGATTAGAAAGGTGTTGCAACTATCAGATCAATCCAGAACGGGAGATTGGTATCTCTATCAGAATTACACAGAACTCAGAGTCTATGGCTATGATCTCCCCCCTTACAAATTTCCAAAATTCCTCCCAATGAGGATTTTTGCATTAGATTACATTAAACAAATGCTTAATGTTGATGAAGTGCATTTTGTGTCTGCTAAAAAGAAGTCCCAATTCAAAATCAAAACATAGATAGGACTGTTTATCTGTAATAGCAAGACAACAGGGGAAGAAGCAGACAAATTACTGAAAGAGATGTAATTTAGCCTCAGTTTCACATGGTCTTATGATCCACTTGGTGTTATTTCTAAACTAAGGGTAGAAAACAAATATACACCTTATTTTCATACAAATAGATCATAAATTGAGAAATATATGAATTAGCTTGAATGGACCGAGGGTACTTTACAGGAGGTTGAAGAAAAAACAGTGTCTGCATCAACATTACAGAATCCTGTTGCATAGGAGAGAGTAGGGAAAAGGATCAGAGAAGATCAGTCATCTCCAATGACTGACTCATCTAGCAAAGAATTCAAAATCCATTACAGAAAGAAGACAAAGCTCAATCCAAAATTCAATCCTAGTAAGGAGTCAGAGAAAAAATAAATTATTATTACTGGTGTGACACCTCCTCACACACAGGTGGGTGATAAAAATACTTCTACTCCTACTACTTCAGCAGTTTCTCAAGATTAGTAGCAAGCCATTCAAACTAGTACAATTGTTACAAGAGAAAAAGAGAAGACTATCTTTGATACCTTAAGGGATATAAAGTTGAAGAATGAAATGTTGAATACCAACACATACAATCAGTTTTGGAAGAAAAATCCCACCTCTCAGAGCAGGTTTCTCTCAGCTTCTAATTTAGATAAGGGAAAACCGCAGTTTGCTTTTCTTTGAGCACAAATTCCACAACCAAAATCAGAAGAAAATTACAAAATTACTGCACTTGATTTTGATACTAAGGAGATACATCCAATAGATCAAATGGAGTTACATAAAAAAACCGGTGAGATTCCACCGCTCTCATTAACATTGCTATGAATTTTTCAAAATTGCAGGTTTCTTTGGCTAATGTCCAATGACAGCTGAAAATGGAGAAAGTTTCTTCATTTTCTTAAGACACAAGAATTAAAAATTTGGATGACATGGTGATCAAAGTTGGATATGATCCTTCAAATGTCAATGCAGCAGAAGAAATCATCAAAATGAAAAATACTGACATAGCAACATTAATAAAGCAATTGAAGATTCCAACTACAGAAGATCCTCTGGCAAAGGTCATTGAAGAGACTAAATCCAAGAGAACAGAAATGATGAAGCTGATTATGGAACAAAATGCTCAAATAAAACAGATGGAATCAGAGCTAGAGAAATGATAAAGGAAAAGGAACAAACAACAAAAACATCCAAAGTTCCTTTAGAAGCAGTGCCTCTTGCAGTTATTCCTACAACCACATTTTCTACAGCAAGTACTGCAGATGGATTTGAGCAACTTACAAAATAAGTGCAGAATATGTCAATTCAAGAAAAGGAGATAAATAAATTACAATACCAAGTGCAATTGCTACAATATAAAGTATAAATATGAAAGTTCACATGCAGTTGAAGCACGAACAACCAAAAAGCTAATTGAGAGGTTGCAAAAGAAAAAAAAGAATCTGACATTGGAAACACTTGGGGCCAAGTAAAATAAATAATCTGGGTAGACATCATGGAATCTCTTAATGAAATTTGGCCAATATACATATTATATTTGAACAAAAGGAGTTGATACAGAAAGAAAATGAAGCCATTGCAACAATTAAAGCACAACTTGGAGATAAGCCTGCTATAGCAAACAACATTATCAAGTTTCTGAATTCAAAGAATGGGTATGAGCTAGATGATTTGGGAATAGATGATAGAACATAAATAATCCTAGAGGTAAAGAAGGTTCTCACAAAGAAGAATTTAATTCTTCAGCTTGAGGAGAAGAGTCACAGTCTAGAAATCACAGTGCAAATATTTTTTAGAAAAATAGAGCCTCTGACACATAAGGGGTTGCCTTTTCTGTTTGTGATTAAGGATAAATTTATGACCAAATAGGATTGTTGGAGAAGACTTAAATAAATTTCCAAAGATACTGCCAAGTTTTTAAACATCAAAGTCACAATGACAGGAAGGGTGTTGTTGGGAACACTGAGCAATGATATTTATATTCAGTGTGAGATAAAACATGTTTTCGTAGTGAGGCATGCTTTTGTCAAGTACACTGAAATGGATGAATTTTACCGTAAGGTAATAAAATTGGCCATCCTGGATGAACAACGCTGGGAAAAATTGTGTGAATTTTAGGTGCTATCACTCTAGTAATTCTCAAGAGTTTTTATTATTTTTGTTTTTTAAAAAATATTAGAGGTAACCACAAACCTACTTTTAAGACTTAGGATCTAGCCTTCCTAATGCTCAGAGAGTGCTCTCTCTATATGCTTTATCTTTGTTGATTGTATTTGATTTTAGGCTAGTTATGTAGGGTTACTTGGGGTTTTGATTTGGTTTTGGTTTGGTGGTGAAATTACTGACTCAGATGGATAGATGTAGGTTTGTATTCCATTGGGATATTGGAGTCAATGTGTCAAGCAGTCAGATCATGATCAAGGTCTAAAGGGAAATGTTTACAGGGCAAGATAGACGAGTTACTTTAGATCTTCAAGGAAGATGGTGAAAATGGTTTTAATCCGGGTAAGAGAGCAATTAAGGGTTCTCAAATCCAGATAATGAATGAAAAGAGAGAGGTCAATTGAAATAAGGGAGAAATTAAGAATTCCTTTATCTGGATATCAAAAGAAAAACATATAGATGATAAATAGTTCAAAACATAGTGCTTTTAACATATTATGAAATAACATTCCTAATTTATCATTTAGATTTAAGAAAACATATGAGCATGTGAAAAACATAAGAAATTGACAAAGAACAAGTGAAGATACTTCACTAAAGTGGCCCAACACATGAATCCTTTAATATGATGCTTTATTGCTTTAATCCAGTCTGTTGACTTGAAATTGATACAATCACCCTCAGTTTCAGAATAGTACAATTATAGAAATGTTCAGAAATTCATCCATACTCAATACTTCTAAATGAGAAGTATTTATACAAAAATTATTTACAAAATATCCTAAAACAAACTTAGGAATTATTCATGGAAAAAGAAATATCTTCATGCAAGAAGATAGTGACAGCTTTCTAACTAATGCTATTTGTCCCTGTTTTTATTGAAATTACTATTTGTTGTCTTAAATTTGTTGCTATTTTCTCTCTTTGATGTTGCTCAATGAGGGTTGTGGCTGAGTGTCTTTCACGCTGGTAGCCTTATCTCTATTTTGACTTTTATGTTAACCATTCAACTCATACACTTTAAACTGTAACTGATACTCTTTCACTGTCTCTATTGCAATGTAAACTGTGACTGTTGTGTTTTATCTTTACTGCAAACAATTTTCATAGTAAATCAGTCATATTTTCCCAAAATTATGTCTCTGGCAATTTGGTCTTCATCATCCTTCTGAATATTTCATCTGCTTCAGTATATTTTGAGAATGTAGGCTTGTTGACAAATAGGTGTTTCACCTCATGTTGTAGGTAAAACAAATTCTCAAAATTCTTGTAAAGTACCTTCCCTGTTGGAATTCCTTGTGAGGTAAGCAACTTAGTCTGATCCTTGGAAACTTCTCTCATCTTATTATCATAATCATCCTGCTTCATTAGTTTATCATGAATAACTAATGGATTTGGAAGGCCTTTCTGTCTTAGGACATCAAATTTCATCATAAACCTTGTGATGGAAACCTCCATGTTTTGGCATTTCTCCTCTAGCTGTATCATCAAATTATTTTTAGAAGTTACCTTCCTAACTTCTAGGATGGTTTCTATTCTATCATTAGTTCCAATTTCTTCAAGTTCTTGTCTATTTTTTGGAATTAATAAATTTGATGATTTCAAGGGCTTCTTCAGGTTTCTTACCAAGTTCTTCTTTTATCTTTTGAATAGCTTCTCTTGCTGATTTGACTAAGTCTTTCTGTTCATAAATAACTTAGATTCATGGCCAAATATCATTGACTGCTTCAATGATATTGGCCCAAAGCTGTTGCCTGGCTTGTGCCATGGGTTCTTTTAATGTTAGATTTTTTTCTAACTTCTTTAATTGCTCATTCAACCTATTTTCCCTTTGTTCTTCATTCTTATGCATTATCTTAGCAAGTTTCTTTTCATATTCCATAATTTAAAGTTGTTCTTTAAGTCTGTTAATCTTTTTTTTTTGGATATACATGTCCTGCATTGCTTTTACTAACTTGCTTGCTTCATCTATATGTTGTGCTGTTGTTGTTGAAGATTCTGTTGCAGAAGTTGTTGATGAAGTGACTGGAAGTGCTGTATCCATTGGAACTGTAGGAGCTAATAATTCTACCAATGTGGAAGGTACATCTATGGTGACTACAGGAATGACTGTGACTGGAACTTCTGCTTCTCTATCCTTTTTCTCTTGGACCAAATTGTCCATTTCATTCTCCATTTCCTTAATTTGAGCAGTCAACTGTAATATGAGATTCATCATCTTATATTTTTAATTTGTGTATCCTGTAACACCTCCTTTTCTTTAGGGTGTTTTTTAGGAGGTAGCTTAAGTTTCCTCTTTAATGCAACAATGTCTGCATTTTTCTTTTTGATCAGTTCATCTGTACCTTTTACATTACTAGGATCAAATTCTACTTCAATTAATAAATCTTTCAAAGATTTAATTTTATTGTCTTTTGCCTATGAGGATGCTTTTTCTAATATGAGTTGATACATGATGTTTGCAAGAGTGTTTTGAAGCTTCTGCACACTCATTGCCTTGTTTTTCATGGTTGAGAAAAGAATTTCACCAGCCTGTTTGTGAAATTCAATCTGATCAATGGGATGAAGGTCATCTACTTGAACTTCATATGATGATTTTTTCTAATCTGTTGGTGTTTTAGGATGCTTAACTTTAGGTTGCAGGAAAGTTATTTGCATTTTTCTAGTCTTATAGTCAAAAGCAGAAATCAATCTTCTTTGGTCACTGGGTGGCTGCTTCCAATACTGATTGTATGTATCAACCTTCAATGATTCATTTTTCATCTTTATTTCCCTGTATTCTTGCATGATATCTATCTCCTTCTCTGCTGGTTTGCCAGAAGAAGACATGCCAACATTGTGTTGCTTCTGAATAAGTTGAGTTTTAGAAGTTGAAGGATGTTCTTCTTCTTCAATCATTGTAGGAGGTGCATTGTCCTTTGTTGTTGTATCTGTATCAATCACTTCTATTATTTCTACTCCTTCATTGACATGATTTAACTTAGGTTTCTTCCTGTACATCAATTTAAATTTAGTTTTAGTAGTTGTCTCTGCTGTGTATGATCCTTCCTCTTTGTTTCTCTTTGCATTCATGTCTTCTTGGGCTAGAGTCTGCAAGGTTTGAATTGTATCACCTTGCTTCTCTGCCTCTACCAAGGTGTTCTCCAACCATTCAGATTGATTGGAGAATTTCTCTATGTATGGTTTCTTTTCATGTACATAGGGAGTGAGATTGCATTTAACTCTCAGTTTACTTATCACTCCTAAGGGATCATAATGCCACAAATTTTTTTTACTGAATTTGAATTCCTGCAAATGTTTTTCATCCTTTGGACCTACATCTCTGTTACTACAAATGAAAGGGCCAACCTGATTTTTCAATTTGAATTGTGTCTTCTTCTTTGCTGCTAAGCAATTAATTGCATCTGGATTAAGAATCTGCCTTATGTACTCAAGGGAAAATAACCTCATAGGGAGGTATTTGGGCAGTTTATATGGAACAAGACTTGATCCATATACTCTTATCTCAGTATCGTTTTGGTACAAGTACCAATCACCTGCCCTATTATGCTCTAACAACTGTAGGACCTTCTTAATCTCTTCACTGATTTTGGGCTACCTCCTGCTATTCAGCAAATTGACCATAGGATGAATGAATGAATCTATAAACTCTGTATAGGTGGGATGTGATGAATCTTTTCTTATTAAAGGAGTCCAAAATATGACTGAATGTGGGTTTCCTTCAACATCAAGCTTTTGAAGGTTTATGGAAAAATTCTTAAACTGAAAGTATAAAAACATGTGGAATAAGACTGAGGAATACTTGAAAACACATTCAGAAGGCATTTTGACCAAATGTTCATGAATATTGTCGGCAAGGTATTGGGAAAAATTAAAAATGGTAGCAGGAGGCTAACTAGGTGTGAAAGTAGATAAAAAACCTAGCACTGCAACATCAACATGCTCATCTGTGAAATAACCAAGAATAAAAGATAACATGGAGATGATATTTCTTTTCCTTTCAGAAAATTTTGCAGAAGGATAAGGAGGATTTATTTTGGGAATTTATACATAAGAAGACATGAAAGTCTAGAATATTTGGAACCCTTGGGGTATTCTAGATTCAGGTATAGTTGTGTGAGAGCTTCAATGGACAAAGGAACTTCATCTGTTCTGGATTGGATCTGGAGAATTTGATTGATTGACTCAATAGTAATGGTAAACAAGATTTCCTTTTCAGAGTTTATTATGGCTCTCTGATAAGGGACATAGCGGGATTGACATAGTCTGATCACTTCTGGCCATTGCAAAGTCTGTGGGACAACATATTTCGGAAAATTAGACTCCCAAATAGAAACTTCATCAGCCTAATCTATGGATTTTTCATGGCTCCAGCAGTAGAGCTCAAGAATGTTAAATCTTGTGGCTGTGTCATTAATCTTGAAATATTTATCAACCAGGGGAGTGTGTTCTACATCTACAACAGGAGGTTGTAGAGGATTGACTGATACTACTACTTTGGAAGCCATTGTTATGTTAATTTTAATCAATTTGATTAATCCTTTGACTTATAAACAACTGATTTAGGCCTTTAGGAGGACCTCTGACAAATTATAACAGTTTGCATGCTGATTTATGATGAATAGGGGTTTATCCTATGGTATGCAAAGGTTTACTTGATAAAATTTTCAATCTCTGTGCTTAAAAACAGCTTCTAGGGACCTTAGAATTGTGCAAAAGGACATTTAGGGTCTGTAGAAAAGGATTTGGAAGATAAAAAGGTCTTTATTTTAGGCCTACATAGGCTTAAAAATTCTTCAATTAATTAAACTGCATTCTCTATGATAAAAAGACACTTTTAGGACCTCAGGATTTCTGTAAACAAATGCTTAGGGTCTATATGAAAGGATTGGAAGGTAAGAAGGGTTCTTGAGGTCTACAGAGGCTTAAAATTTTTCAATTATTCAATATTTGTGATTTAAAATAGTCTTAGGCCTCATAATTCTATCAAAAGGAATATTAGGGTCTGTAGAAAAGGATTTGGAAGGAAATAGGTGTTTTAGGTCTGCTAAAACTCCTAAAAGTATTCAATTACTTGAATTACTTCCTTTTGATACAGAAACCAGCCTTTTCTTTGAGGAATACCTTGGAAACATGAAGATTTTGCTTCGGAGAAGGGTTTCTGAAGCAACTAAGGCTTTTTTGAGGCACTTCTAGTCTTTATAAGCTTTAATTCGGTTCTGCAATGTCTTATAGTGGCAATGGTCTTGATTTCTAGTGGAAAAATCTTAATTACAAGTCAGCAGAGTGATCTTTAGCTCGAAAAAAGGTAAGAAATGCTCTTTCTACGCTAGTTTGTAACAAAAATGGTGTAAAAGGGCTAACAAGGGAGGTTATATGTATTTTTATACCAACAATGATAATCATAAATGCACGGGTCTATTTGAATACACAGGGTGGTTTGTGCAACGGGCAGGAGGAAAACCTCTCAGTGGTTTTCGCACTAGCCAAAGTGGTCGTGCGATATTTTTTGGGTCAATGCGATCAAATAAGGATTGGCCACGTAGCCAGGCACTTGACTCCGAAAACCATGCTTATCACAAGGTCTGAGCATGATTAAAATTTAGGCTATGGGATGTGCGATAAGGTTTGATAGATGTTAGATCTAGCGGGTGATGATCTAACGAATAGAATAATGCGATGGAGTCGCAGGATTGGATATGCGTGGGGCCCAGGGTTTAAACTATGCGTGATATGTATTTTATACATTGGTCGGGGTTTTACGATATAACCAATGGGGTTTAGGTAATTAGGGCTTTATAACAGGCGGGGATAACCATAAGGTGGGCTTGAAATATATAACATGTGAGGAATTATTTAACCATAGTTTAAATAAAAATAATGGGCGGGGAATGATATATACGAGATTTATTAAAATACGGGGTAAAGGTTTATAAAGGGAGATAATACATTATGTTAATATGTTAATAATGAAATATAATTACGAGATGTTAAATACACTAAGTATAGAGTTTAAAAATGGTATCGGGGATAAATATTTTCACAGTGGGGCCCGATATAAAATTTTAGCATTTATACTTAGGATAAAATATTTTTATGGGTTTTTGATATATTTTTGAATGAACATGGAATTAATAAAGGGGTCTACATTTCCAAAGGATAAATGTGAATTTTAACTTAGGAAAAGGCGTTTTGTAAGGGAAAATGAGTGACTAATGGGGGAAAAGGATGAAAATGGAGGGGAAAAGGTAAAAATTAAAAGGAGGGAGTATTTTTACAAGGAAATGATTTTCGAAAGGAAGTTAGTAAATGAAATGACCAATTTTCTACCATCCATGATTGTAAAAACTTCTTCTACCTACCCATCTGCTACCCTAACATTTTTTCTTCATTTACATGGGTGCATTTAAGCATGCAAACCCTTATTCATTTCAGTTTGGCTAGATCTTTATTCTCTATCTATCAATATGAAATTTAAAGCATGAAAAGTCAAGATTAAGAAGTTTGAATTTCATGGATTGTGGCATTTTTTACAAGCTGCACACAAACTTTATTTTGCAGTAAAAGTAAATAGTAGTGGCATTTGGATTTGCATCACTTTCATGTTTTATTTTTATCTCTTTTTTGTTTGGGGTTCATTTTATATATTCTTTTTGATTTTTTTTTTTCTTTCAAGTCCTTTGATTTTTCTTTTAGGACTTTTACCCTCTTTACATTTTTTATTTTTCTAAATTTATGCGAAAACAATTTGCAGAAAGAAAAGTATGTACACATTACAAGACTAATCAATAGTCAATTCAAAATTATGAATCCTATTATTATAGGACCCTAACGTTAGGAATAAATGGTAAAAGATAAAAGTCAACCTCTACCAGATCATCATTCAATTGTCAGCCATCACAACCCACATTTCTCTCCTTTCAACAATTGTTTTTAGTTAGATAAATGCCAACATAACAAATCGAATTTATTTCAATGTTACAATTAGATTATAGTTTGGAAAATAAAGCACTATTTGTTATGATAACATTTAATGTAATCTGTTGTAATTTAGTTTTTCTATAAATACTTCACTTTACGAAGTATTGTCGGTTGGATAGTTGAGATTTTAAAACTCTATGTTTTATTGTGGAGATTTTGTGCACCTTTTAATGAAATCAAAGAAGTTGCAACAGAAATTGTGAGATTCACATGGTAGTTCTTTTTAACACTGTGATTTTCCCTCTATTATTTCATTTCCACTTTATTTTCTGTGTTAAAATATTTCTAGTTTATAAACAGAGATCAATTATATGTTCTGTTTATTAAGATTTTTACAAATGTTTCTTTTCTTCTAAAGAATGAATTCATTTTAAATGCCCATTCAGACCCTTGCCTTTTGCTACCACTATACACAATGAAAACTTAATTGTGCTCAAATTAATTTACCTACCTTGCCTCACTCTGTTCTCTGTAATTCAGTGTTTGAAATCATCTTTAGTTTCACTTATCATCATTTTTATCCAGCAAAAAAATTATTAAACAAATTTCAAACATATTAACTTATATCTAGCCTAAAATATGGTACTCAACCTTAAATTGAATATTTTAAAAAGTGGCATAGAGAGAGCCCTCTCTGGTTAGGTAGGCCAACTACCTTGCTAAAAGTTGGTTTGTGGTTACCTTTCTTCATTCCTATTTTAAGCCTAGGAAGTTGGGGTGAGTGATAACAGGTAGAATCTTCATTTCCTTTTCTATGCTTAGGAACAATAGGTCCTTTATCCTTGCTCTTATTTGAAATAGTCATATCTTTATTATGAGCATCTGCTTGAGGATTTTTCTTTTTCAGACTTGAAGTTATAGGCACGTTCCTATTTCTCAGACCATACTTCCTTTGCACCTAGGTAAGAGAATTTTGATATCCTCTTTGGTGATATTTTGTCCGTACTGATAACATATCATCGTTGGAAAAAACATATTACTGATCATCTGGTACATAAAGCTCTTCAGAAAACTCATCTTATTCAGTCAAGAAAACGAGTTGTTGATTTTTCTCAAAAAGATGATTTTCGCCTGAAATCTCTTCTTCTTCATTAATTTTGCAGAAAAGGAGTGAAAATTTTCTATTGACCTTGTGTATCCTGGCCCCTATTCTCCCTTTTTTTAATCCTATATTGAGGCTGCTATTTGTTGACCTCTGAAATTGGGATTTCTGATTGAGGGTTCAACTTGTCTATCCATGATGGCAATATTGTCCATCATCTTCTCCATTACCTTGATCAAGGTATTAAGTTTACTGTCACATGAAGTAGATGGCTCCTCCTTGATGGTAACCCTCTTTTCTGATTTGATTTTTGACTTCTTGATAATTAAATTCACTTCAATGCTTGCTGCATTCCTTTGCATTTCTTCAAGGGTAGATGGATTTCTTTCCCTCACTTGGTAGGACATATCAGAATCAAAACCATATGGATAATGAAGAAGTGAAAGGCTAGGAGGAGGCTTAATGTTTTCTGGAATAAAATCGTATATCCTATTAAATCTGGCTATAAAATCTTGCACAAAATCATTAGGATTTATTTTCAAGGCATTGTATTCAGCTAGAATGTGTAGAGGTTTCTTTTTCTCTTCCAATTTTTCCATAAATAATTCAATTAGCTCTTGTGAATTAGATACAAAAGCAGATCTAAGGGAAAGGAACCATTTCTTAACCTCTCTTGAGAAACATTGTTATCAATCTCTTCAAGATTGATGAAATCAACCACCTTAACAATGTGTTGCTAAGTCGTAACCTCTACCGTCCCATCAAACAGGAGAAATATTTTCCAATAATTATGAGGTGAAGAAGTGAGTTGTGGATGTAAAATAAGAGGATAATATCTTTTCATGAATATTGGAGGAGGTTGTGCAGAAGTCACAAAAGGAGGTGTTGATGGAGTGTATAACTGGAGAGGAAGCGATGGAGTGAAAGTGAAGGATGATGGTGTAGCTGTATGAGAAGGTGTGGCAGTAGATGTAGAAGCAAATGAAGCTTGTTGTTGGTACTGGAAATAAGCCTTTTAATAGGTTTCTTGAAACATATTCACCAAACCCTGAAGTTTATGAAAATCAGACGAGACCTTACTATCAACTTCAAAATAAGAAGACATAGAAAATGGAAAGTATGTCTCAAAATCAATGGGGTCAAATAATGTTTCTAAAAGGAAGGATTCTGACTTGGCCTGAAAAAATATGTCTTAAATTTGAAATTGAAGGAAAAATCTTCTGGAGCAATTAACCTCGTAGGCAAGGATGTAGATTTTACAAGTGAAGGTAAACCTTTTCTAAATTTTCGAGACTATGATTTCTGCTTTCTCAAAATACTCCCAGGGTCATTGGTGAGGGATTAGGGTTTGGATTGGACCTCTTATGATTTTTGGGAGACAATGTTCTTGTGAATCTGCACTTTGGCTCAAATTGACTAACTCAACCTTATTTGAATGTTAGCACTTGTCATCCATAAGTCTACTTCAGTGAACTAAAAGAAATATCTCCAAGGAAAATTTAACATTCATTCCCTAACAATGATGCCAAAAATGTTATCACTCCCTCTGTTTCCCAAGGCTGAAGAAAGGAGACTGAAGGAGGTAACCTCAAACCAATCTTTAGATTTGGTAGCTAGCCCTACCAAACTAGAGAGGACTCTCTCAATGTCAATTTCACAGTTAATGAGGTGACTGGAAAGGAAAAGTTTTAGGCTAGATATAAGCTCAATGATTTTTATTATGGTTTTGTTTTGAATTTTGTTGGATAGGAAGTGTCAGTCTAGGAACTAATTCTAGGTTTCAAGGTCATATTTTAAATGAAAAAACACATAGATGAAAATGAGGCCAAGTACGTACACTTAGAAACACATTTAGATTTTCATTGTGTTATAGGGTTTGGAAAAGGGAGAACCATAATGAGCATATTACATATGAGTTCATTCATAAGAGGAAATAGAACAAATTTATGAAAATCTCATTAAACAGAGCACAAAAGTAAGAATTATGCTTAAAGACTCATAAGATCATCATATGAAAGCATACATGTGATGGAAATAAATAATAAACATTCAATTTGATGGTAAAATTGAGAAAAAACAATGCTAATAAGCATACCACTGGAGTCCCAAAATTATGGCTGGAACATGTCTTTGATTTCACTGTAAAATGATGTACATAAGCTTCACACTGAAATATCAAATATCCAACCTCTAAAATGACTTGGAGTACATATAGAAAATAGAGAATATTATATCACTATGGGTCAAAACCTGATCCAAAACACTTCATTAATGCACCTAATGAGTCATTACCTAGTTTTTAGGGAAGTTAGAAATAGTCTCCCCTAATTTAGCTAACAAGTAGGAGTCTTTGTCTCCTTGATTAATTAAAAGAGCCCTAAAAAATGAGGAGCATAAATAAAGTTAATTAACCATAAAACAGATCATGAGACAACTGTTACCTCAAATCTTTGACTCTTTTTTACTAACACCTATCCAGAAAGCCTTCTACATAGAAATGTGGTGTGCACTTGGAGGGGCTTTTAAGGTGATTTTTATGTATCTTTTTGCTGATATGAAGATTGGATAAGGTAGCCTTGGATTTTCTCTACCCAACTAAACCTTGAAAAATTGCAAAATACCACTTGTAATACACTTAAAACTTCATTTTCCCAAGGCTACTCCATAAGTGTAGTCTGGCTTGAAAAACAGTGGCAGCAACATGAAAATTGGGGTGTAATTTTGAGTTTCCCTTCAAAATTAGGAAGTTTCATGAAAAATAAAAGGTATATGTGGGATTTACACCTCAAAATTAATCCATCCATGCAAATCTAACCCCCATTGGAGCCTCTAAAAAAAGGAGTAGCGCTATACTTCTGTAAAACTGAAATTGCCAAAATTTCCCAAAAATCCAAAAAAATATCAAAAATGCTTAAAAGTTACTGAAATAAATTTAAAATGCTAAAAAATATCAAAAATTCTTAAAATTTACCATGGTGAAACAAACTAGCTTGGTGATCGTTGCCTTTACTTTTTAATTTTCAGTCATTTTGACTAGACTTCTAAAAAGATAATGAGGAAAATTCAATGGCTTGGTGGTAGTGAAATGCATCAATAGCCTTAAGTGGTACCGGTATAATCTTGAGAACCTCCCTTCACAAGTAAAATAATTCATGATCAAATTCATTAAAGGAGCATACCTGTCAACTAAATGCCTAAAGGGAAATATGTGTTCAGGAGCATCTTTGTAGTGTGGTTTTAAGAAAAATTTATAGTTCTCAATGTCCAGATCCCTTTGAACTAGATTTATCCATGGTTCGAAATACCTATTGTTGAGGCTATGGAATCTACTGATATAGTGAATTTAACCCCTGCTATGTTAGCCTTATCTCTCTTAAAACTGGTGGCAAAGAGGCTTTCTAATTGAGCATGACAACCTACCTCTTGAATTCTTTCACAAAACCTTAAACAACCAGCGTCTAAGGATTTCTTGGTATAGGGAGAAGAATTTATCTCCTATATATTGGATAGATAAAATATATAATGATTACCTCCCTTGTTATAATTTCTCTTCTCACCTTCCATTATATTTGTTTGCAAAAATAAACCCTAGCTTGATGTGAAGGAAAGGAAGGGTGAAACTTAGAAAAACATGGGAGAATGATGCAGTGACTTTAGGGACAGAGATGAGAGGGATTGAATTTAGGGGAAAGTCCCTAAAAATTTGGGGAGATAAGGTGGTAGGTTAGCAACAAAGTGCAGGTGGAATTTTTGGAATTGGGTAAGGGAAAGAGGGCAAAAGGGTCTATACAAAGAGTTGACCTGGTATCTCTGCAAAAACGTAGTGAGGATTAGGTTTTGAGTGAAAATGAGAGAAATGAGAGATATGAATGATAAGGAATGATTTGGTAAGGTATATGAGTTATATGTGAAGGTGTTTTGGTGATGATACAAAGGGTTTTATTGCTGAAATAAGCCAAACATCAATGATATACAAAAACGTAGTGAAGACCCTAGACGAGGAAATCCACCTTTTGCTAAAGAAACTTGATTGAATGAGAGGTGAAGAGTGTTCATTTACTGGCTTCGAAACATTTTAAACTTGAATTTTTTTGTGTTGACCCTTCTGATGGCCACTTTGACCTTGAATTCCAAAAACGTAGCATATTGCCAGAAGTATAATGTGGCTGCCCCAGAAACTCAGCGAGGAGCATAAACGTAGTGTGCAACAATATGGATGGGTTTTGATGGTGGAATTCAATCTTTGGATGGTTGTAGAGAGTTTTGGATCATAAGAGAGGAGATCTTGAAAACCAAAGGATGAAATGAACTCAATTGAAGCTTAATTTCCCTTTAAAAACTCACAAACATTGCTTTTGGCTTTAATGGCATCATATGCACTTTGAGAAAATATCTTTTGAAATAATTTGACAATCTAGCATACTACTTTGCAAAAAAGGATAAGTTTACTTTTGTTTTATTTCCTAACTTTTCTAACTCCCAATGAAGGTGACTTGAATAATGAAAATGACTCTTATTTTTCTTTCTTACATGATTGAAATTATGATGAAAAAAACAAAAGTAGCCCTAGACCATGACCTAGATGATGGTATGTTAACTGATCTATGACCCTAGATACTTAAATGATAATATGACCTTGAAAATGATGATGACCATGAGTGGGTGGAGGGAGCAACATCTGTCCTAGACAACATCCAATGAACCAAATTTATTTGAGAATTTATTTGAAAGTATAAAATTTTGACCAAGGACTTCTACCAAATAGATCTGAAAGAGTGTATTTGATCACTGAATCATTTAGACACTAGCACCCCTCAATGCACTCTCAACTAAAATTATCTTCCCTCTAGTGATGTGATGCATGACATGGATACCCAATATTTGTACCACTGTTGTGGTTGTATTTTGTGTCACTAACCTCTCTATGTCATTAATCTGAATGGTAGTGCCCTTTGCACGAACATCCAAAATATAATGAAGATCAACAAAATCACTTACAGGCCTCCCACGAGGCAGCACTGGATTTATTTGCCTTACCATCCCCAAGAGGGGAAATCATGTTAGAAAATATGTGTCCTGGATCATTAGCTCGATCCTACATCCCTATACCATGAACGCCTCTTATTCCGGGTCCCAGTAGCTCACTATCCTTGAGAGCAAGGGATCACCAGCTCTCAACAATGGGTTCTCCAAGAACTTAACAACCCCATAATGAGCCAAAACCCCACTAACTGTCGAATCCTCCCAGATCTCTTCCTGAAGAGTCTCTAAGTATCATTAACACCATGATACTTTTAGCTCTGCGATACCTACAAGACACCATCAAGTTTTTTCAGTTCATAGTTAAAGGCATACATCACAAGACCTCAACTTCAGCTTGGCACAAACCCCCAACATTGCCTTTTCTCCTTGCCCAAAAAAAAAATTTCCCCTAAAAAATATGTCGAACACAATTTTTAGCCCATTTTTAGCGTTCCAAAATGTAGAAAATTCCCTAGGAAGTGCGTTGCAAATGTGAGGAAGGGTAGGGGTCTCCCATAGCCCGCTGAGGCCCTAATATGAAAATATAAACCACTAAAAATGATGAGTAAGGTTAAGCCACCTATCTCCAAATTTCAGATCCTAATTTTGACAGTCAGTTTGTCCTCTACGATCTCCACAAGATTTAGGTCCTTCTCCTCCTCTCCAAATTCTCCACAACTCACTTAGAAAATGAATTTGATTTGGGGGGAAATCACCCTTTTATAGGAAAAAACCTAGTTTTTTTGTCACCCATTGCGACCAAATCATAGCTTGGTTTGATGAATCGTCAAAATCGTTGGAAATATCTCACTGAGTTCTATAATTTATTTGACTTTGTTTTTGGTAATTTGACACTTTACCCAGAACCCACTTTTTCCATGAAGTTTCACTTGGCCGCCAATTCAAACTGAATCTCTTCATATGAGGTACTTGTACTTCGGTACCACTTTACCTTGGAACCTATCATCTTGTGTGTCAATTTTTTTCATGGGTAACCCTTATTTATTCATGTTTTTATGGTCCCCCTGGGCTTGTCCTGTGTGGAAGAATCATCGAGTCACCCTTGTTCAGAGCATCTGAGATGAGTCATCCTTGCATTTATGGAGTTTGTTATGAGCCCCATTATGCCCTTTTACAATCTTCCATCAATATTTTCATAAAATTCATTCTATGTTGCTATTATTGACCTCCAACTATACTTTCCTTCATCGAAAAGCTTCCATATGAGTATCTGACCATCCCCTCTGGAATCGAGTCAGTCACTGCCAGGCCAACCATCCATTTTATGCTTTGAAAAGGGAAGTCATCAATACACCTTTCAGTTCATATATCTCGATTATTATCCCTGGTGTTAATCCATCAGTCACTCTACTATGATACCTCATGCCTTAGTTGAGGATTCCTTATTTACTCAGCTCTGGCGGGCCCTCTTCTGTCAGCTTCATCACATTCATTCTAGAAGAATGGTCTAGAGGGAAATGTACCTTGGTTCTAACTTTCATTATTGTTCGATACCTTGAATCAGGAAAAGAGAATCATCATTTCCCTTTGACTTGGTTGTTTCTCACGTGCTCGACCCCAAATCATTATTGGATAATTGAGAATCATACACTTGATGGTTTAGTGATCCAGTAGATTGTACCAGTGATTCCCGTGTGTGTGTTAGATGTTTCAGACCTCATGAGGGGGTGGCCCTTTAGGTAGACCCCCACATGCCCGAATGACCTCATATTATGCCCCAACCTTAGATGTAGTTCCACATATTTGATAGGTTTGGTTTCAACAATTTGTAGCGCCCACAACATGCATGTATCATTCAGATGATCCATTCATATCTTTAGAGTCCTTTCTTGTTCATCAAGGCTTCTTTGGTTGTGGTCCCCCCTCCCATGTCAGCTTTAGGGGAACTATGTCTCATGTACTCATATGTTATTGTATTCAGTCCCGGCCTATGTTTTTCTAGGCGCATTATGTATATGGGATCCATTTTATTATGTCCTGACCCATTGATTCTAGTGGATCATGTATTATGTACTTTGTAGCTCAGTCCCACATTCTTGGGCTCACCATTATTCTTTGTACTCCATTATCTCAACAAGTATGGGTATGCCTCCCTTGCCTCATTTGAGATCATGTACTCACAAATACAAGGAGACTTATATCAATTTAGTAGGTCTTTCCCCATCCATTTTTGTCCTTCCTCACATTTCTTTAGTCATCTCTCTCTCTCTCTCTCTCTCTCTCTCTCTCTCTCTCTCTTTAAATCCCCTTTGGTATATTGTGGAAGTCTAACTTACAACGTATTTCAGACATATGATTTTCTCCTAATTCTCATATGTTGGGGTTGAAATCTGTTATCACAAAAAAATGATCACCTAGCCATTTCTACCTAGGTGGATCGAAATACACCATGTGAGTTTAATTTTACTATAGTAAAATCACTTTCACTATAAGAAATAATTTAATAAACCATTTTTATTAATTTATTTTTGATTAAAACCCATGAGAATAATTAAATAAACCATTATTTATTTAATTTTCTCTAGGAATATTTATTAAATCATCATTTAATAAATATTACTTGTCATATTTGACTAAATCACCTAGGAATAATTAAATAAATCATTATTTGTTTATTATTCCTTATTTCCATATTTTAAATAATTATTAAATAATTATTTAATAGTTATTTCATTTTCAAAACTTTCTTAACATTCACGAAACAATGAATACATAATTTGTTTGTTAATTATTTCTAAATAAAGGTATTTAACCATTTTAAATCTATTTCCCCTCTCCAAAAATATAATAAAGTATTCCAAGCCATTAGATCTAGATTTTGGTTAATAATATTTTATTATTATCCATTTTCAAGATCAACCCAATACTTTGCTATAAATAAGAGGGTTTTCAATCCATTTCTCACCATGATCATTATCATTATCACCATTATCGTCACATACCATTCGAGCTCCCATTTTTTAGTTCTACATTGTCTAGATTTTACACATTAAAGAGAGAGGAAGATCTAAATTCTGAAGTGACGAGGACATCAAAGGACCCATCCCAATGAAGGGGATTTACGACCTTTGTAAATCTCCTTCACCAGGTGTATTAATATAACTATTTTCTTTCAAAATATTTTCCAAGGTTGGGATTTACATCATTTTTTTATATTTGTTGTTTATGCTTTTAGATTTGCATACATCCATTGTTTTGCAGATTTTCTCACATATTTGTTGCAGATCTAAAGTATGAGAAACCACACTTGTTAGGGTCACTAGTCACTCATGACATAAATGAGGTCTATTTGGTACACCTTCCAAAATATTTCATACTAATATTTCTAATTATTTAAAAACGAAATCATCATTTTCCTCTTATTTATTGCTCTAAGTCTATGTTTATAATGTATTAATTCCTTCATTTGTTTTCTGATGTGGGATAATTTTAATATGGCCTAGTCCACATATGTATTCAACAAGGCTTTGGATTATCCTACCCTTGAGTGGGATCGATTGTTTCATTAACCATGTGTTCAATTTCATATTGACTTTATCGAAAGCCTAGATCCTTCATTGCCAAAGCAAAAAAAGAAATTGTAACTAGGGTTATAATGATAGTTCAATGAATTTTTGAGGTTTGTTCTTGCTAATTCATTTTACCCAGGGTTTTCTTGGTCATGCTAATTGTTGTGGCTAGGGTTTCACTTTTTTTTTCAATGGAACTTTTCATTTTTGTCGATGAATGGTAATAGGTTTATTTGGACTACCTCCCTAACGAATTTCCCCCCATTTGTCTTATGGTGGAAGTTGACATCACAATTTTCCAAGAGAATGTGGCTACCTGTCTCATTTTTTATAGAGACTAGATTCGAAGGTAATAATTATTTTAAATGGATTTCTCTCAGCTGTATCACTTCAATTCTTTCCTTTCCCGTGTAATATTCATTTTAATTATTGATATTCTTGAATGTTCATGTCCGCAGGTTTTCGGTGTAGTCATTTGGAGACTTGTAGCAGTACATAAATATCGTCTCGAAGAAGGAATTTTGGAATTGTTAACGTATTCGAAAATCAAAATGGTATTTGCCTCTCATTTCCTCTAAAGAGGTTCTGGGTCCAATTTATCCCTGGTTATTTTCTTGTATGTGTTTTTCTTCAAATCCTTTCACTACCTTTGGGGTTATTTGAGGATATTTTCTCTTTCCTCACCTTAGCATTTTAATATAGTGAAGGGTTCTAGTAAATGGTTGTATAAATTTTCCTTCCTTTTTTTGTTATATAAGCTGAGACTCACTTACGACATTATTATTGTTCTGCACTTGATTTTTTATGTTTTACTATCATTATTCTATAATCATTTTATTTTTACCTAGTAGGGTTACTGACAAGGTTCATACCTCTCCAAAAATTTGGGGTTATCAGTTTTCAATGAAGGGTTGTTTTTCGTTTTAAGTATCTACAAAATAAAAATTAATATGGAATTCCAAAGGTCATTTTGCATTCATATATTTGTTTAACAAGTTGTTTAACAAGGTTGATATGTCTTCAAAGCACATTATTTATTCTCATTTCGATTAAGGATAATATGGGCCAACTCTTTCATTAGTATACTACAATAGAGTTTTTATTTACCCCATTTCATCCTAATTCATGTAAATCTTTGTATAATCCCTTAGTTTTTGTTTCATTTTTTCCAATGAACACTGAAATGTTTATCATTTTTTTTTTTTCCAGGTATTTCCCGATTCATTCTATATTGCTTCATGAATTTGAACAACACATGGATTTTTTCTAGAAATTTTTTTATTTAGTTGGTTGGAAATACTTCTTAGTCTTTATGGGTTCTCATGAACAACGCAAATTTGTTTAATGAGGACAATATTTGTCATCTTATTGGTTTCTTGCTAATTCTTTTTATATCATATGCCATGGAAATTACAGTTTCCTTGGAAACTTATCTTTTGTTATATTAATAGGCAATGGTGCTTGAATAAAACTAAGCACAGTCGTATATATATTTTTTTTACAGAAAACGTCTTTGTGAAGTATCTCTCTCTCTCTCTCTCTCTCTCTCTCTCTCTTTCTCTCTCTCTCTCTCTCTCTCTCTCTCTCTCTCTCTCTCTCTCTCTCTCGTGTTTGTCTTTTGCCTCATCCGGATTCATATCTATATGGCATTCCCAGAAAGGTTTCTCTTACTTTATATTGATTACTGTACCTTTATTTGTTGTTGCACAGTTTAAGACTAGGAAGTTATCTCTTTTTCCTTGGAATAATTCTAGTTATTATGCTTTTCTAGATTTTGTTACTTTATGTAGCTCATTATTGTCTTCAATAATATACATGTATGTAGCTCATTATTGTCTTTACATGAAAGAAAAGAAATAACTAGTCAGCTTATTTGAAAGTTCTTAAAAGGGTATACCTCCTTTCTAGTCTTCCATTTTGTTTATATAAATATATTAAAGATTCTTCTCCTATCTCAAAACTTGTTTTATGCAATCTCATGCAAACTAGTGATTTGTATGATATCTATGTTTGTTCAAACTATCCAATAATTGTGAACTAGCACTCATTTCTATTTTTCAATACTTCAAATTAATGAATACAATTGTAATTATTTAAGAACTATTTCCATCTCTAAACCATTCACTTTTCTTCTCTACTTGATCGATTACAAATGATAAATTGTAAGTGAAAATAATTCATAAAATCTTATTCAACAAATAAAACATATTTTCCTTTTCACCTTCAGTCTAACAAATAAAGGTTAGATTTTCATAACAAAATAAATAGTTTTCATACTAAAATAAAGTTAGAAACACTAACTTGAAAGATTCTCCTGGGAAACTAGGAGTTAAGTACTTGGCTCCTGCCAACCTCGGCACAACTCCTGTTGGTCCCCTAAAGTGAATAGGCTTGAAATTCATTTTCTATATATATACATATATATATATATTCTCCTCTTTAGTCTCTCCAATTCTCCTTCTCGTGAAAATTATAAGACAAAAGACAAAAATTCCAGAGATATTATCCATCTACCACCCCTTGGGTGGTTATTAACAGCCTCCACCTCACCAAGAGGTGGAAGATTGTTAGTTTCTCATTAATGAGATCTTGTTTCCCAATTCTGAAGACAACTTTATGTCTTCTAGGAAACATTTAATTGGCCAATATAATAATAATTTCAGAATTAAATCTAATCACCTAGATTAGATGCCTAGGACTTGTCGATGGATAATAATAATAATAGTTCTCAAATAAATTGAAACCTCTTTCCTCTTTTAGCCATTTGTACTTTAACCTTTAATTTCCCATTTTTTGTCTTTATTCAAGAAATAAAACATAATTACAATTCTACAACAAAAAATTATCATAAGTTATTATCAATAAAATTACTAATAATTAAATGTATATATATTGTTTAATGTATCACACTAAATTAAAATTAAACTTATACACATTTTAATTACAATGAAATCCTTAAGTTGAGGGATATCACATCCCCCTTGCTTAAATTTGACATCGTCTCGGTGTCTCAATCAATACTTTATTTTGGAAAAAAAATCCAGAATATAAACCATAGAAGGATAAGTTTCCTTAAAAGCATCCTCCAATTCCCATGTTTCTTCCTCTGGAGTGAAATGTTTCCATTAAACTTTCAACTGTATAACATCTCTATTCAAGAGTGTAACCACCCTCTGACCTAGAAAACATATTTGTTCTGCTAGCAAATCTCCCTCTAGTTCCACCTATAAAACATTCCAATCAATCACATGAGAATGATAAAGTACCTAATTTTTCAATAATGAAACATGAAACACATTATGAATCTTAATGTTGGCCGGTAGGGCTAGTTGCTAAGCAATAATTCCAACTTTGGCTAAGACTTCAAAGGGTCCACAGGAGTCTAGGAGTAGATTGGCACAATTGCCAAGTCTGAGTGTAATTTTCTTAGGTTTGACCTTCAAATATACATGATATTCTAAATTGAACTCTTTGTGATTTCTTTTTAAGTCTGCATAGATTTTCCAACGTTCTTGGGTTGTTTTCAAATTTTGTTTGCCTATTTATTCCATTTATTTTAACATGTCTGGACATAATATCAATTGTCCTCATTATGATCCCAAATTAATATTACCTTTCATATTCTTCCATACATGAATTCAAAAGGACTCATTTTTAAAGAGGATTGATAACCATTATTGTAGGCAAATTCAACTACATGCCAATAGTCCTCCCATTTAGTTTGTTTATCTTTCACATACATCCTTAACATATCCTCTAATATCTAACTGGCTGTTTCTGTTTGACCATCAGTTTAAGGATGATATGATGTAATACGATTTAACTTGGTTCCAATATTTTCAAATATCCATCTCCAAAATTTGGAGGTGAACTTTTCATCTCTATCTAATATCACAACCTCAGGCACCCCATGAAGTATGAAAATTTCGCTCATTAAAATTTCTACAATGTTGATAGCTTTAAAAGTGGATTTGACTTATATTAAATCTGCTACTTTTCTAAGTTTTTCACCTACCATCATAATATAATAATGTTGTTTCATTTTTTTTGGCAACCTAGTAATGAAATCCATTGAAATATTCTCCCACTTCCATTCTGGAATAGGTAGTGGTTGCAACAATCCAACAGGGTGTTGATGAGATGTCTTAACTTTTTGACATTCAAGGCATTTTTCCACATATTCAATTGTCTCATTTTTCATATTTGGACAATAAAAGTATTTTCTTAATAATATAATTATGTTTTTATAGCCAATATGGCCAAACGTTGGTATTTTAAGAAACTCATCTAAGACAAAGTTATTTAGATTTATATTATCAGGGATATAAAATTTTCCTTTGAATAACAATAAATATCGGTTGTTAACTGAAAATCACCTTCCTCATCTTATGATTTATTGTTTTTCTCCACTTTTCCCTTAATTTTCAGGCATTCTTAGTTAGAAATTTCAATTTCTTTAACTCTTTCTATTAAATATGTCGACTAAATGACTATTGAAGTAGCACAATTTTTATTTAGTTTTCTGCTTAAAGAATAGTATCTTGTTTTCTTTCCCTTTTATATGTGTAATCTCAAAATCATATTCATCAATAAATTCTAACCATCTTGCTTGTCTAGCATTTAAGTTAGGTTGATAAAATAGGTATTTGAGAGACACATTATCTGTTCTTAGTTGGAATCTTCTCCCTAGTAAGTAGTGCCTCCACATTTTGAATGCATGGATTATTGTTGCTAATTCCATATCATGAGCAGTATAATTTTTCTCATGCTCTTTCAATTTTCTGGATTCATAGAAAATAACATGACCATCCTACATTAAAACTCCTCCCAGGCTCTCTTTACTTGCATCTGCAAAAACCACAAATTACTTATTGGGATAAGCTAGTTTTAGAATTGGATTTGTAGTCAACCTTTTTTAGCTTTTCAAAACTAACTTGACATTTCCAACCCCATTCAAATTTGATTCCCTTATTTTTTTTATTAGTGGTTGGATAAACAAGTTTAGATAACCCCTCTATGAATCTCCTATAATAGCTTGTGATTCCCATAAAATTTTTGACTTCTTCTACATTCTTGGGTGTTGGTCATTCCATGATTTCTTTTACCTTCTTAAGATCTATGACAATTCCTTCTTCTGATATTACATGTCCCAGATAATGAATGTGTTTTTGGTAAAATGAAAATTTTCTATATTTAGCATATAGTTAATTGTCTCTTAGATTTTAAAGGACCATTTTCAGATGTTTGTCATTCTCTTCCTTACTCTTTCAATATACAATAATATCATCTATGAAGACTATTACAGGCCATTTTGTCACATCAGCCAAAAATTCCTAAAAACCAAGTCAATCAACATCCTTGAAAACTTTTTCATAATCCATTTGCAAAGCCCTAAGCATCATTTCTCCAAACAATTTGAGTTTATGGGTCTATCTTCTCAAAAACCATGTTTTTTCTACAACACACTCTACATGCTTGTACACCTGCATTGGGCACAGTTTTCATAATTGAGAATTTACGTTGACCAATGCAGGTTACTCCATTATGTAGGTGCGCTGATTCTATAATTTCAAGAAAATTAAAAAATATTTTCGAAACTTCTCCTTCCAGAAGATTCTAAGGTGGTTTTAACAATTTAACATGGATAGAGATATCAAATTCCTATATGATCCTACTCTAGTGATATTATCTCTTATCCCTTGCGCTTATCCTCCCTCATAAGTGGATCTCAAGCTTAGACTGGTAAATCCTAAACTACCATGTTTACCCTATAAATTTACTACCTCCCATGGAGTCTGGGTTGGATTTTGGAGTTTTATAGTGCCCTCATGCTACTACTGTGAGCTTAAGGAATCATCATCCATTTGAATTAGGGTTGAGTGTGAAGGTTTTCTTTTTGGAAAGGAAGGAAAATATAATTTGGAAGACATCTACAAAGTCAACTCCTATATATGGTTGTAACTATATCCTTCAACTATTAATACAAAAAACACTATATTTTCCTATACTTGTGTCAAGTTTATGCTTATGTATTTCGATGTCATGTTGACTCATTGAATAGAGATATTTGATTATTCTATATGGATATTGTAGTTCCTTTTCTTGTTTTATTAATTGTTGCAAGTTCCATTTATAGCGTGTGGAGGTAGGATTGGAGCTTATAGGCGAAGAGAAGAGGAGGAATTGCTACAAATTCCAGGTATATCTCTTTTCTGTAGTCTAATCTCTCTAAGGAAAAAACTGAACCTTTTTCCCTCTGTTTTTCTACATCAGACCACTAAATATAGAGATTTCATTTTTGTTCGCAGAAGTAAATTTTCTGTGTAAGAAATTGGAAACCATACTTGGGATCGATATTTCCCTTTGTGTTTTCCTTGGCATTAAAATCTTTCATCTTTTCAAGCGATCTTGATTGAATTATTCATATAGTAATTAACCTCAGGAAAACATATTTTTGAGCTTGGTTAGGTTTCTTGTGTTGTGTTTTGACCAAAATTTCCCCAGCGCACTCTTTGTTCTAATACAGAGCACCCCAGTGCAATTAATCTTCTTTGTGGCTACACCGATCCGCACTGGTGTTTTTATGCACCCACACTGATCCTATAGGATGCAAAAATTTGCATTCCTTTTCCTTTCTTTTCATTCTTCTTTGGTTCATAAATTTTTTCTTGAGTCTCTAAGTTTGTCTATGTCTTTGAAAGCCAACATAATGTTTTCATTTGATTTTATTAGCATTTGATTAGAATTTATTTGGTTTTTCCTTCCTTCTTATCAATTAGTATTTTTTTTTTTTAAGTTTTGGCTTAATTATTGATTGTATTGACAAAATTTAGATTATAGTCATATTATGTGTGATTTATGTATCAATTATCTAGCTACATATTGGTTTTCATTTCATTTGAAGATTAAGAGGAAAAAAAATAAAAAAATAATTATTTGCATCAGTAGGGTTTTTAATTTAAATCAGAGCAGTTTCATTAAAATATATACTTAGGAAGTTTTGTTTACTGCATTATTGTGCGTCTCATTATTCTTTGTTTCTTCCCTCCCGTAGATTGATTTTCATTGAAAATAAAAGAGTTCTTGTTATCAAGATGGATTGCATTATAGGGAATTTAGGTAAACTTGTTTGATGAGTATTGAAACTGAAACATAATCAAAGATCAACTCTAAAATTTACTCAATCAATATAAGGAGCATTTGGAACATTAACAATGCACATAGAGGTATAGGATAGAGACATGTTCTTACATATTTAAACGTAGGAGCTATCATTACCTATTTGCCTTACATTATGGGGATAATTGATATTCCACGTACGTAATTATATCATATTGTTATGCATGTACCCTTGGGTATATCAGATGGCACTTCACGTATGAAAAGTATGTTGGAATACTTCCTATCATAAAAGATGCATTAGACAACACTACTAGGGACTTCACTTCCATGTACCTTCGGGTATATTTTGGAAGTTCCCTATAGGTGGTTATCCCACCATGGGTAACCGAGTTAGCCTACTTGTCCACTGTGATGCACCGAACACACATACGGGGAGATTTCATGCACATAATGGAACAATATTCCGCAGTTCACAGTGACTTGGTAATCCCTTTCTGCCTAGTTACCCCTTTGTTTTATTTTGTGTGTTTAAATTTATAAAATTTATTAAACCATCGTGGAATAACAGCCTCAACAACCCAATTTTTCGCGTAGAATGAAAATATTTCCTCCTATACCTCCAGAGGCAACACCTTGTCATCGAAAGAATAAAAAGACGAAAAATACCGAAACTGGTACTTCGGAAGCTACTCCTTTTGGAACTAGATATGAAATGAATCAAATAGAATCATCACTTTCCATTAGTACTGAACCTGATATCACCACTTTACCAGCTAGTGACTATGAATTAGTTGAAACTAAAGCCCTTGAAACATCACTACCCGAGGTCATTGAACCTGAATCTCCTTATTCATACACATTAAAGCTTGAGGTTATAAAAGCTAGGGTACCTCATTTAACTGAGCTCGTTACTTCAAGGCCTTATTTCTCTCTTCCTTTGCCTTTGAATCAACCACAACTCATATATCTTGGTCCCAATGAAGAACAAATTCCACTTGGTCTTTATAGTATTGAGGAAACTACTAAAGAAGAGTGTCAACCTTCCACTCCTATCCATTTAAGAGGGACTCATATCTATCAAGCACATACCTTCCCTACTATCCATACTCTGATACAATATTCTTTTCCTAGCACTCCTTGTTGAGTCAGTGAAGGTTTCTCAACCTACATCTTCTATCAATAATGAGTCAATTGGATTTGTAACTAGTTCCATGTTTGTGAATTCACCAGAAATAGATTTGTATGATTTTCCTTTAGTACCACTTGGCTACCAGTCATTATCTGGAACCTTTTCTAGTGCATCAACTAATCCATGGACCTATTCCTTATCATCCTCATTTGGAATTTTATCTCGTACTTCTTTGGTGAATACCTCACAACTCATTCAACCGTTGCACCCCAACCTTCTTTGGAGAAACAATATTGTTCATTTTTTAGTGGATTGGGACATCTAAAATAATCTACTCCATGCTATACAAGATACCCTCCTCCTGGGGAGCAGATACCTCCATATTATCCTTATCTTCTAGAAGGGGGGTAACTTATTGTTGCTATGTCTCCGTTTCCTGATAAAATTTCACAATTTGGTGTTCCTCCTATTCGATTGTTCCATTTATGGGAATGGATTCTAATCCTTGGAATACCACATTTCCAGTTAAACCTATTTTGGTTTTCAATCAACTTCCTATTTCTCAATCTGCCTCGATCACACCCCAGGTTCCTACTTGTCAACATACATAATCTATGCCTCAATATTCCCAAGTTTTATCTCAAACAAGTCAATATTTCTAGGTTGTACATAAAAAAAACCTATTCCACCAGTGTCTGGGATATCTCAAATCCCACTTAACCAGCCTATTCTTGGTGCCTTGAAAACTTTCCCACTTGGCCAATCTATTCCTCAAATGCAAGAAGGTCAACTTGTATATGGTATGGCCCAAGTGTACACCAGTCAATCTAATGTAGGTATGATGCAAAATCCCTCTGAAAAAACTTTCCAATATATTCCTCAAATGAATGTTGGTCAAACTTCCATTCTGCAAATACCTTATCAAGGCCAAAAAATTCAAACATATCCATTTCAACCTTTTCAAGGTTACCTCAGAACTGGAGAATATGGGTATGTTTATCCCGGTTACCAAAATCCTCCTTATCCCAGAATGAAAATACATTTTGTTTAATTAGGGGAATTTTGAGGTTTAAAATGGGCATCATAAGGAAATTATAAAATAATAGTGGAAATAATAAAATAATATTAGATTACATCATCAAATTTTAGAGGGAAAAAAGAAAAAACTACTTTTTCGACTCGTATTTTCAACTTATCTCCCTCTAGGTTTACTCAAATTTCAAGCGTAACACTCGTTGGATGTAGAATTTGATTTTTCATCCAAGGAGTAGCCATGCTGCATACTTTCGATGGACCCTACTACATGAAAAATGAGAAATACATGAAAAGCGTGATTGCAATCGCATTTTTTCATGTTTTTCTCATTTTTCATATAGGAGGGTCCAACAAAAGTATGCAACATGGGTACTCCTTGGATGAGGAATTAAATTTTTCATCCAATGAGTACTCCTGCTTGAAATTTGATTAAAACCTTAGGGATATCATTTGGAAATACAAGTTGAAAAAGTAGTAAATTGTGCTACAATTAAGGAAACTGAAACACTAAAAGAAAAAATGGTGGAGGTCCAAGTGGAATAGGCGGGTGGCCACCAATATAAACCTAGATCATTCCTCCCCCTTTAGGAAGTAATGGTTCTCGTTGCGTTGAGTTTCTCTATGAGACGATTAAAATTTTGCTGAACTTGGTCCCTAGTGAGCCACTTGCCTTGGTGAAGGAGTTGGCCTGCTTTGACAACTCGATATAGTTGGATCCTCTGCTAGCGGGTTTTCTTTATCTATGTTTCCATGATCTGATCAGTTGTCTCTTGGTCCATGTATTTTGGGTTTAACTCTATTGGTGTGAGTTGTTCTTCCATGTCAGATGTGTCCAGTAGAGGTGGAAAGTAGGGCCGAAGGCAATCCACATTGAACAATGGGCGCAGACCAAGGAATGGTGAAATAATGAGCTTGAAGGAATTATCCCCTACAGCCTTGGTGATGGTGTATGGCCCATATCAGAGTAGGCAAAGCTTGAGGTGGGGTCCACTGAGGCGCTCCTTCTGCAAATGTAGCCACACTTTTTTGCCCACTTGGAAGTTGTGTGGCACCTAATATTGATCATGTCGCTGCTTGTACTTAGCATTGGCTATGTCCAATATGTCATGAACATGTTGGTGGATGTGCTGAATGTGCTCTATGAAGTTGTTATCCTTGTCAAATTTAGGCTGGACATGAGCCGAATTGGCCTGAGTAGCCACAAATGGCATGGCTACATCAATGGGACATAGTGGTTGGAATCCCAAACCCACCTGAAAGGGGTACTTGTGGCCATTTGAGCTATGGAGAGAGTAGTTATAGATGTGTTTTATATAGGGGAGGCTCTCATGCAATGTGTGTGGATACTTGGAGTTGTACATGTGAAAAATATGTATGATCATCCTGTTCATGACCTCTATCTAACGATCTTTTTGGGGATGGAAAGATGTGGACTTGCTGAGATTAAAGTCTAGCATTGACCAGAGGTTGGACCAAAATATACTTTGGAAGTCGCTATCCCGATCTGAGATGATACACTATGGGATCCCAAAATGTACCCACACTCATTCAAAGAAGAGTTTAGTAGTGGCTTCTATTGTGATATTCTTCTTGCAGTCTGCCATAATGTTCATCTTTGAGAATCTGTTGACGACCACAAAAAACAGTCGTTACCATTCTTAGTAGAAGGAAGGCCCGACATGTAATCCATGGAGATGGATTCTCAAGGTCGAATAGGATTAGGAAACATATTATAGAGGCCTTACTTCTTGATTTTTGATTTGGCAATGGTGCAGGCAATGCAGGATCTGTTGTACTTCTCAACATCTTGTCAAAGGTTCGGCCAATAGAAATACTTCTAGAGTACTTCAACTGTTTTCTCGATCCCAAAATTCCCAGCAACCCGACTATAGTGCACTTCCCAAATCATTTTGGCACCCTCACTTGAAGGAACAAAAAGGTGTCCCAGGTGACATAGTAGCGCATCCTGGAGGTGAAAATTTGGAACTTGCTTACCCTCTAAGAGAATCTTGTATGTGTGGATGAATTCTGGATCAATCTTGTAGAGAATCAGCCAATCAGAAGTCTCATGCCCACAATATTTGAAAACAGTGGTTAGCGCCACGATCGGTGGTCAGCAAAGGAAATATATAACATTATTGGTGTTTCCCTTATTTTACTTGTTGTTCAAATGAAAATATTGCATACATGTGGACCACTTATGATGGTGATTGTTATGCAACTTACCTTGTGTCTATATGAACTACAGGGGTCAGTGGTATGTGCAGACGACCATTTCCTTCCCTAAAATGTAATGCTTCCATTGTCATAAATCCTGTATAATGGAATAAATCTCTTTGTCATAAGTGGGATACTTCCAGGATGTGTCAGATGGTGTCTCACTATGATATTCCACTGGATACCCCTAGTGAGTAAGAACATCCCCAATAGCATAGTCATAGGTATTTTCCTCGAACTCAAATGGTTGTTGCAAGTCTATTAATGTGAGCACTGGGGCAGAGCAGAGGTGATGTTTCAACTCTACAAATGCCTTCTATTGAGATTCATACACAAATAATTTTTCTTTTGCTCCTCCCTTGGTGACTTGACTTAAGGGCCAAGTGATATGAGATAATCCCAACAAGAACCCGTGATAGAAATTAGCAAGACACAGAAAGCTGCGAAGCTCATTTAGATTGGTTGGGGTTGGTTAATCCTGAATGAATTGGATCTTGGATGGATCCAAATGCACCCCTTGCTCATCAATAATGTATCCCAAATACAGAACATGGATTATTCCAAAAGTGAACTTCTTGAAATTGGCACACAACTTGTGTTTTCGCAGTGTTTGGAGGACCTTTCGGATGTGGTGGAGGTGCTCTTCCCAAGTTTTCTTGAAGATCAAGATGCCACCCAAGTACACTAGTACAAATGAGTTGGTGAATGGCCACAAGATGTGGTCCATAAACCTCCTGAAGGTTGTGGGAGAATTTTTGAACCTGAAAGGCATGACCAGCCATTGGCAAGGCCCTCCTTGGATTTGAAGGAAGTCTTCCACACATCAGAGGGTTCGATTGGTACTTGGTGATACCTGGACTTCAAGTCGATCTTACTGAAATATTCCCCCCCCCCTCCTTGAGTTGGTCTAGAAGGTCATTAATCCATGGGATCAGGTACCTATTCTAGACAATGATCTTGTTCAATGCCTAATAGTCAATACAGAGTCTCCAAGTCCCATCCTTCATCTGCACCAAAATGATTGGGCTCCTACAGGACAATGAACTTGGTCGGATGTGACCTTCCTCAACAACTCCTGAATTTGCCCCTTGATTTCGTTATTCTCCAGATTAGAGCACTAATTGATTGGTCCATTGGGTAGCAGAAAACATGAGGTTAGATCGATGGGGTGCTTGACCTAATAGTGTAGAGGCACCCTTGTGGGTGAGGTGAAGATGTCTCCATACTCCTCGATAACCTTTTCCATTTTTTTTTCGTGCGGAGGAGCCTTGTTTGGAGGTCATGTCCAATGTATTCTTCTTGCCCTGAGGGCAGATCATTAGGAAAATAAATTTATGGTTTTGAAAATGAGATTACTACACTATTTTGCAGTAACCAAAGAGATGGCGGCAGGTGGTGCTACCTCTGGTATCCTATACAACTTATTTCCCAAAGTAACAATAACAACTCGAGACTGGAACTCATACACAACATTTCGTTTCCAAAAATATGGTTGCCCTAATAATACATCAAAAACATCTAGAGGAGAAAACATGACCACCAGTGACTACTTGGACCGACACTTACTTATGTTGTGAGTGGAGATCTTGTGGAATTCACACCACTTTCTCGTGTCCTTATTTGGCTTTGTGGTGTTATTATTTTCTTGCACCTTTGGTGGGTTATCTTGGGCTACCTCACCTTGGATTTTTCCTTTGTTCTGCAGTTTGGGGGCACCTTTCCCTTTCTTCTGATTTTCAAATCCAAAGTCTCACTTCTTCTGATTGAACTTCTGCTCAGTATTGGCAGCATATTGGTATGCCGCACCAAGAGAGGAGATGTTGAGGAACTCCATTTCCTCTTGAATGTATCTGTGTAGATAACTGTGGTACTTCAACACTAATTTTTTCTCTAAATATTTGATACCGAATTTTGTGCGCAGGGTATGGAACATATTTGTCAGCTCATTCACATCTTGATCCCTTTGTTGCCGCAACGTAGTCCATTGTATGTAATTGTACTCATAGCTCCCCATGTGATAATATTATTCCTTGATGGCATCTCAGAAATAATCCCAAGTGGGTGAAGTCGAAAACAAAGAGGTTTTTCTCTCATCCTTTTTCTCATAGTAGGTTTCCCATCGGTCCTTGACATGTGGGGAGGATTCGAGGAGTGCAAAAGTAATCTTTTCCCAGTTGGAAAAGTCATGAATCGAGAAATACCCTTCTAATAGATTCAACCATATATCTACAATGTATGCATTTATTTGGCCCTAAAATATGGAAATTTCAAAGGTTACTTGTACCTGAAAAGGATTTGTGTCTCTAGAGTTGCAACTCGACGTAGATGTACCACTAGTGGGCAATCGTTGAAGGATCTGGGAAAAGCTATCCATCATCGCATTAATTTTTTTGTTGAGGGCATCCTCGATTTTGATAGGGTCTCCTATTCCCTCATATTTTTTATTTTCCCCCATGGGTAGCCGTCAGGGTTTGCGAGGTTGATCTTGCAAAGGTTCAACTAGATCGAGCCCTAACTCCTTATACCCTGACCTCGTTGTGGACATGAAAAAAAGGATCAAGAAAGAGCAGACCACTTTGATACCACTGATCTAGACTTATGCAAGAATAAAATAAAATATAGAAAACACATAAATGCAAAGGTGCAGCACAAATAAGACTTTGTTTCATTAATATCACATAATTGAAATATGCTTACAGACAGAATGGAAATAAACTAGTTAGGGCGCTGGTAGCTTATCTCTGTGAAGAGATGTGGCAACTACAGGCCTATGAACTGTGTTACAATGAGGCTTGAAGGCCTATTTATTATTAAGAAACAATGGAAAACACTAAACATCCAAAAACCTAACCATACGAGATGAAACACCAAACTATGGGCCCCATTGGGGTAAATTTGTACATCAATTTCCCAGGGTTGTAACTTTCGAATACGATCTCCGTTTGATGAACATGATACCTTGTTAAAAATATCTATCTGAGGAATTCAACTTCTTACTCTCTTGAATCACAAGTGATTTTCCAAAAGAACTTCATTTAGGGTATCAAAAAGGCTCTGGAAGTTCAGGACTCGAATAACTGCCAAAATAGTAAATTGTGCTACAATTAAGGAAACTGAAAAACTGAAAGAAACAATGATGGAGGTCCAAGTGGAATAAGCAGGTGGCCACCAATATCCACCCGGTTCATCGAAATGGGCCATCCAAGCCTCCATATTCTCGACTTTATTAGTCAACATAATTTGGCCTCGCCAGACCACCATTACATGCTCTCGGGCATGGAACTGAAAATAGTGCATTTTGTTTATCGTTTCTATTATATCGACATGTTCCTCCTGTCACACCTTCTCCAAGGTTTCCAGGCATTCCAGAACAGATTGTATCAAATATTGACATCTCTCCATGCAGAAAGCTTGTTTCTTCCCTCTTCCCATGTGCAATGTCATCCCTTGTCTACCTTTACCTCCACAATGAACCGACCCACCACTTTTCTGATATGGAGGAGTGCAGCTCCCACGACTCGTCGATGCACCACCGCAACCATCACCTCGAGATACAAACCTCACATGACCAGAATGCGCTGTCCTTCCACCACCTCGACCACCTGCAACCCTCTGACCTGAGTGTCCGTCATTGTTTCTGCCCTGCCCCGAGCCACTACTACCAACCACCTCTTCCAACTGAGAGAGAGAGATGCACCACCTCTCGGGATGCCCAAATTGGGCTTAATTTGTGAGGAGTAGCCCAACCAAAGAACCAAGCACATGGTTACCAGTCGAACACACCAGAAACTGGCAAAGACGAACCCCCATGAACCTTCTCAGACTGTAACAATCCACGGGGAGAAACAAACCACCCACATCGATGTGACCATCGCTAACCATCCCCAAATGCACACAAAGAACCAAAAATTTACACCAACCTCAGATGAAACCCCTTTCCACTTTCGGGGACGAGCCCAAACTAGCTAGAAAATCTATAAAATAATGTAACAATGCCCCAAATACCATCTAACGGTGCAAGAGTCCAAGAGGGATCCAAAGATGGTTGCAATTCTACCTGGTTCCTAGAGAAAATGGGTTCCCACCCATCCCGAAACATACCATCGGAGCACACACAGGACCAGAAAACCGTAACTTTTAATAGATGCAGAGAACCTGATGCTAAGACCTAATAGGAAATTGACGAAAATTCCCACTCGAAAGCGGAGGAGGAAACAACGATGACGAGGGTGCCACCTCTCCCAGATGGGGAACCCTTTGAAGCAATTTCCCCTTTGTACTGAGCTTGTACTAGAGATACCCTTTATTTTCCAAACAAAGGATAACTATAATGATGATTTACAAACATCGCCACCCTCCATTAAACTCCAATGTTCATCACCACCCATGGGAACCGAGACAAAATTATGTTTCGCACTACTCTCCACCATACACAATGAGTAATTAAAGGACTGGGAGGCCGAACTGCCCACCCGTGACCACGTGCTCAACATGAGTGCCCATGTGTTCCCTCAGGAACTTTTATTACCCTGCTACTCACCCCCATCAGGGACCTCACATTAGGGTTTTAATACTGTGAAGGGTTCTAGTCAATGATTGTATAAATTTTCCTTCCTTTATTTGTTATATGCGCTGAGACTCACTCACGATAGTAGCATTTTTCTGCACTTGGGTTTTTGTTTTTTCCTATCATTATTCTATAATCAATTTATTTTACCCAACAAGGTTACAAGAAAGGTTCTTTCCTTTGCCAAACCCTAGGGTTCTCAGTTTCCAAAGGAGGGTTATTTTTCATTTTAACTGTTTAAAAATTAAAAATTAATTTACAATTGCAAAGGTCTTTTTTTCTTCATATATTTGTTTGATAGGGTTTCCCTATTTTCAAAGAACGTTATTTATTCTCATTTCAATTAAGGATAATGTCTCCAACTCTCTTATTAGTATACTACTGCAGAGTTTTTATTTACCCTATTCCATTTTGGTTCATGTAAATATTTTTATAATCTCTTATTCCATTTTGGTTCATGTAAATATTTTTATTTTTATTTTTATTTTTATTTTTATTTTTTTATTTTTATTTTTTCAGATGAGAGTCTAGAGTAGCCCAAGAAATTTGTAAGGTATTTCTTTGCTTCACTCCTGAAAAAAATTACTGATACAAATTTCTTTTATTGATATTCATATAATAATAACCAATAATTGCCACTGAAATGTTTACCATGTTTGTTTCAGGTATTTCGTAGTTCATTCTATACCACTTCATGACTCTGGACAACACATGTAATTGTTCTAAAACTTTCGTTTATTAACCTATAATTGATTTTTTCTCTCCGAGTTGGAAATACTTCTCAGCTTTTCTAGGTTCACATGAACACAATGAATTCGTATTAATGAGGACAATATTTGTCATCTTATTAGTTTCTTGCTAATGCTTGTTATACCATATGCCATGGTGTTGAAGATTGTAACAAGAAATAGTGAAGGAGGCATCCTGAAACATCATTCCTGATCCTAGTTGGAAAGTGATCACCAAAACTAGGTGGGGCCCACACAGGTGATTTTTGTCGCAAAGTCTATTTTTAGACATGTCGATCATATTCTATGAGTTGTGGGATGCTATTTGTATGAATGAGTTAGTTTGTTTGGAAAATAGATGGATTTCATTTTTGTGACACAGTTAGGGGAATCTATTTTTAGATCATAGTCTAAAAATAGACATGTCGCATATTTTAGTTTTAATAATATTTGGACTCTAAACATTATCTTATTCTCTTGGAGCACTTTAGTTAAGTGCATAGATGTGTACAAGAGATGAGCAAAATGAATTACGCTTATTCCCGAGGGTTATGAGCTACTGTATGAGTATCATGAACTTGCGAGAGAGTTTGGTGGAGTTGATTGAGGAAGTTAATGGAGTTGTGTTCAATTTAACTAATCTAAACATAGTTGAGTTAGTTGTATCTAGTCTAACTGATTGATACACTAGTGAGAGTGGTGTGAATTAATTATTAATTAATTCACTAATTATAAACTCATTAATCAACTAAAGAATACATCAGTTAACTTCAGTGCATGGACAGTTTCAGTGGAGACCAGTGAAGAGGTAGGTGAAAGAGCAGTGTGACTATAAGTGATGCACGGTTTGCATCCAAAACTCAGTAGAGATGCCTTTAAATACTGCGTGAGCAAGGCTGGGGTAATTCAAACTCATCAAGATCTATTCTTCAACAGGGATTGCGCAGTAGAGGCAGGCTATCAAGTGGCAGAGATTGGAGCATGTGTTTTGCTAGATCTAGCTTGATTAGTGTGTAGCAATTGGAGATTGTACTAAGAGCTTGTGAGGAGCTTTGTATGATGATTGTTACATGATATCTATGACATATATAATATAAATATAGTTGGGGGTTTTCAGCTTTAAGCTTTCCCATGAAATACTGTGTTCATATGTGTGAATTTTTATGGTTTTAATGTGTGCATGCAATTGATTTTATTTCCGCATATAATGATCAATGGTAGAAGAGATTTTGTATTGTGCATGAAGATAAAAATAGTGTGTGATCAGGAGAATCTCGGTGGATAACATATCAGTTATTCAAATTTCTACATGGTATCAGAGCAATATTGATCATTGGAGCAATTGCAAAGCATTGAAGCAGTTGTGTTTTGTGCTGGTGGAATTCAAAATTGCTATAGTGATTTCTTGGTGTCAAAGTTGAGATGTCTTTCAACGGATTGCGATTGGAGTATGCCCTTGAGGGTATCTCAAATTATATTGCATGGAGGGACAGGATAGAGGCAGTGCTGTATGACAATGAGTTGAAGGAGTTCATAGATGCAGAAATTCCAAAACCTACTTCTAGTGATGCTGCCATACTTGACGCATGGAAAAAGATGGTAGCAAGGTGTCGTAGGATTCTGTTGGAAGGTGTGAAGGATCACATAGTGTCCAACCTTCATGGTAAATCTTCTCCATTCTTGATGTGGAAAGCTTTGACAGATTTGTTCCAAAGCAAGAGTGACCAGAGGAAGTTGGTGCTCAAGGATAAACTCAGGAAAATAAAAATGGAGAAGAATGACACTATTCCGGTATACTTGACAAAGATTGTCCACTGGAGGTATGAGCTTGGGAGTGTAGGAGTTAGTGTGGATGATGAGGAATTGGTGAGCTTGGCTCTCCTTGGGCTTCTGAAGAGTTGGCATTCCTATCAGGACTTTGTCAATGGTCGGGAGAAATTGCAAGGATGGGAGCGACTTTGGTCGGATCTTGTGCAGGAGGAGATAAGGTGGGATACCAGGGATGGATCTTCATCAAAGAATGATGATGAAGAGGATTGTGCTTTGGCTTCCAAAGAAGGTAAGGGGAAGGGTAAGAAGAATGCTTCTCAATCTGGTGTGGATGGTAAAGAGCGTGACATGTCCAAAGTGAAGTGTTTTCATTGTCACGAGCATGGACATTACACCACAAATTTTCCACAGAAGAAGAAGAAAAAGCAGGCTGCTGGAGCTACAGTTGGTGAGGCTCTTGCCTCTCAATTTGAGCTAGACTTCTCATTGATCGCATGCATGGTGTCTAGTACATTGGGATCGGGGTAGTATTTTGATAGTGGCACTTCCTTTCACATGACGGGAGATGTGAATCTTTTCAGTGACTTGGTGGAGAAAGTTCTCCAATTGCATGTTGAGTTGGGAAATAATGGATGATACAATGTGAATGGAATTGGTACCATAACCTTCCAGAGGGAGTCAGGTAAACTCATTCTTTTACAAGATGTAGTGCATGTTCCAGGTTTAAAGAAGAATTTAATCTCAGTTGCAATGTTACAGGATAAAGGGTATGATGTTGTCTTTAGTGAAGGAAAAGTTTTCCTTCAGCACAAAGCAACAGGACAAGTCAAGAAGGTTGGGATTTGAGCAAAGAATCTCTACATACTTGAAGTAGATGGGATTTCTACGGAGCTTCCTACTGTTGGGAAGTGCAAGAAAGCCATGCAATTGAAGCTTGAGAGGGAGCAAGTTTTGCATGCAGGTAAGAGTGAACCTCGGGATGTGGAGTAGCCACAAGATGAGGATCATGGAGTGGGAGAAACCACTCATGCAGAGAAATTTGTGCCAGATGGGCAGAGGGAGTGCATGCAGCTATACCACCAGGTGAGAGGTGGGGCGACATGCATGATTAATCCCAAGAGGAAATTTCTGGGCATGATTCATGAGATGGTGTGGATCTCATGAATTTAACCTAGCTACGAGGTGCCCACAGTGTAGTAGTAGCATGATCAGTTGGATTGATGTAGGCAGATCAAAGTGACAGTGTCGGATACTGGAGTGCGGATCAAAGTTGACAGCAAGTGCAGAGTGCATGGGTGCAAGAGTTCAACATCGCAGTGGTTCCTGATGACATGTGTAGTTGGTACCAGTAGAATTCGAAGACTTTGATGATAGATGCATCAAACTGAATGAGTTGTTTGGAGCCTATTCAGTTTCAGAAGATTTTCAGAGCAGATGCATGGAGTTGCATGGCGCTTGTGAAGGTTGCAGGGCGAATGCATGGAGTTGCATGTCGCATGAAAAGACAGTCCTTTCTTGTTGAGAGGGAGTGTTGAAGATTGCAACAAGAAAAAATGAAGGAGCCATCCTGAAACATCATTCTGATCCTAGTTGGAAAGTGATCACCTAAACTAGGTGGGGCCCACACAGGTGATTTTTGTCGCAAAGTCTATTTTTAGACTATGTCTATTTTTAGACATGTCGATCATATTCTATGAGTTGCAGGATGCTATTTGTGGATGGTTGGTCAAGTTGGAAAAATATATGGACTTCTATTTTTAGACATATTGGGCGGAATCTATTTTTAGATTGCCGGTCTAAAAATAGATATGTCGAATATTATTAGCTCTTAATAATATTTGGACTCTAAACATTATCTTATTCTCTTGGAGCACTTCAGTTAAGTGCACAGATGTGGCACAGGAGCTGACAGAAGGAATTACGCTATTCCTAAGGGTTAAGTGGAGCTATTGCATAGATACTTCAGTTAGAACTCATGTGACAGAGTTTGGTGGAGTTGATTGAGGAGTTAATGGAGTTGTGTTCAGTTTAACTAATCTAAACATAGTTGAGCTATTTGTATCTAGTTTAACTGATTGATACAATTAGTGAGAGTGGTGCGAATTAATTATTAATTAATTCACTAATTATAAACTCATTAATCAACTAAAGAATACATCAGTTAACTTCAGTGCATGGACAGTTTCAGTGGAGACCAGTGAAGAGGTAGGTGAAAGAGCAGTGTGACTATCATTTGTGACTATAAGTGATGCATGGTTTGCATCCAACACTCAGTAGAGACGCCTTTAAAGACTGCGTGAGAAAGGCTGGGGTAATTTGAACTCATCAAGAGCTATTCTTTAGCAGGGATTGTGCAGTAGAGGTAGGCTATCAAGTGGCAGAGATTGGAGCATGTGTTTTGCGAGATCTAGCTTGATTAGTGTGTAGCAATTGGAGATTGTACTGAGAGCTTGTGAGGAGCTTTGTATGATGATTGTTACATGATCTCTATGACATATATAATATACAGATAGTTGGGGGTTTTCAGCTTTAAGCTTTCCCATGAAATATTGTGTTCATATGTGTGAATTTTTATGGTTTTAATGTGTGCATGCAATTGATTTTATTTCCGCATATAATGATCAATGGTAGAAGAGATTCTGTATTGTGCATGAAGACAAAATAGTGTGTGATCAAGAGAATCTCGGTGGATAACATATCAGTTATTCAAATTTCTACACATGGAAATTACAGTTTCCTTGGAAACTTTTTTATTTTTATATATTAATAGGAAATTGTGCCTAAATAAAACTAAGCATGATCGTATGTAATTTTTTTAATAGAAAATGTCTTTGTTAAATCTTTATTTCATTGGACTTGTCAAATAATAATAATAATAATAATAATAATTAACTACTCAAAATAAGAGAAATATGCATATGGACTCTATTGGGTATGTATATTTATAAAATTATTCTCTCCCTTCTACCTCATAAAGATTCATATCTATATGGTTTTCTTGGAAAGGTTTCTCTTACTTTGTACTGATGATTGTATCGTTATTTGTTGTTGCATAGTTTAGGACTAGGATGTTACCACTTTTTCCTTGGAATAATTCTAATTATTACGCCTTTCCAAAATTTGTTACTTTAGCATTTTAGTTGCAGACACAGTTCGATAATATACATGTATGTAGCTCATTATTTTCTTTACATGAAAGAAAAGAAATAGCTAGTTAGCTTATTCGAAGTTGCTTAAATAAATTATGCCTCATAACTAGTTTACAATTTTGTTTATATATATATATATATATATATATATATATATATTCTTCTATCTCACAATGTATTATGTGTAATATCATGCAAACTAGTTCTTTGTATAATATCTAATTCTATTCATACTATCCAATAATTGTGAACTAACACTCATTTCTATTTTTCAGTACTTCAAATTAACGAAGACAATTGTCATTATTTAGGAACTATTTCCATATCTAAACCATTTACTTGTATTCTCTATTTAATCAATTACAAGTATAAAATGTAAATTAAAATACTTCATAAAATCTTATTTAACGAATAAATCATCTTTTCCTTTTCACTCTCGGTCTAACAAATAATTTTTTTATTATTTTAATAGCATAATAAATAGTTTTCATACCAAAATAAAGTTAGAAATACTAGTTTGAAAGATTTTCTTTAGAAACTAAGAGTCAAGTACTTGGCTTCTCCCAACCTTGACACAACTCCTGCTGGTTCCTCGAACAACTAGGCCTATAATTTCTTTTATGTATTTCTCTTTGTTCTTCCCTTCACTCTCTCTAGTTCTACTTCTTCGAAAAATTATGAAACAAATGCTTCAGTCTCTCTTAGGAAAATTATGAGACAAAATCCAGAAATTACAAAGATATTAAGTTAAACATCAAATTGGTGTTTGAGATGTTTTTATGTATAGATAAAGGATTTAGCTTTAAGAAACAATTTGACTACTACAATCTACTAATATATATATTTTAAAAGGAATAAAAAATTCTTAACACACACACACACATATGGATGTAGTCTAACTTATAGACGTAATATTCTTTTCAGGACATTTTTTCCAGATATTTTTTAAAAACTTGAGTTTAACTTGTTTAATTTGTAGAAATGTCTATTTTGGAAGAGGGACTCAAGAATTTTATTTTAATTATAAATAATTACTAGGTCGATGGTAGGAATTTAACTTCCATGGAATATTATGGAATATTTTTTTGATAGTATATACAAATAAAAATTTTGATATTTATCTCTAAAGTAGTTATGCTCTTTTGTGATTTTAATTAAATTGATTAATTAAAAAAATTGTCATATGAAATGAGTTTTCGTATTTTGGACATGTGGTATTTATAAGCCATAGTACTGGCACGTGGTATTGCAACAAAGTATATTTACACATTAAGAATATCCATGGTAAAGTGAGAGTAAATATCTATGGATACAAATCTTGTTCCATGTTTTTTCAAATGTATAGATATTTAACTTATATATTGTGTTGAGATGCTTCTAGATCGATAACATATGGTTTTTGTTTATTTTGAACCATCATATGTGGCTCATCATCACGATGAATGTAAAATGAGAAAGACTAATCTAAGAAGAATTAATAGTATACCTAAAAGAATAAGGAAAACAAATTCAACAAGGAAAAAATCTAGAGTATAAACATATGGTAAAAAAATTTGATATTAAAAGTTGATTATATTAATTAAATATTAATATATCAAGTATTATTTTATAATATTTATTCTTTAGTATATTAATAAAATATTATATTACAGAATATATATATATATATATATAATCTTTATGTAGGTAATATAATAGATTATATTAAAGAATATAAAATTTGATATTCATTAATATTTTAAATTATATAATATTATATTAATATATCATTTTACATTCTTTATTATTATATTATATGTTATATTATAATATATTATTTGATATTGGATTATATTATATTCTCTAAATAAATATTATAATGGATTTGGAAACATCTCAACATAATTCATGTTGCAAAATTTCAAATCTCAAAACTTATACATTAATTATTGTTATAAAATAATTTCCAAAAATTGTTTCTAACTTTAGTCAAAACCCTCATCAGCACCTCAAGCATGGGTGACATAAGGATGTCCAATCTTGGCTCAACCTTGTTCGCATTATGATGTAATATGTTGTCCTTGATGGAAACCTACTTGAAGAGTTGCATTTTGATAGCAACCTATTTGTTAAAGATGTAAAAATGATGTATCTATAGGTCAGTTCAGATTTGGTAGAAAAAGGAATTACAATAAGTGCTAGAGAAATGAAAAAGGTAATATTTCACAATGTATACACAGGTTTGATGAAGGCAACCCATGTACATACACAGGTTGGTATACATGCAACCCATGTGTACATCCAGAATTAGTATATACATAGTTTTTATGAAGAGAAGTCGTGTATACACATGGGTACGAAGAGGCCAAGATGCGTCTGCCTTTTGCGTTCTAAAATTATGATACCAGGGGGCATTACCATGGTATTAGCCCACAGTATTGAGCATTGTGCCGTCTATTTGATTCCGTCCATAAATACCATCGAAAATTGTGTGGTTTTGGCTCATGGTATTGGTAAAGGTTAAAACTATATAAGGAGATGAGGATCATAGTGCAAAGGGGTGCATGTGTTTTGGGTATTGAATGAATATTTCGCTCTGATGTATATCTTCATGGAATGGGCTACATTTTATTGATAGATATGAAAAAATAATGCATATATGAATAAAATGATGGATCAAGATCTCTATACCTGAAATGACTACGTATTTTCTAGATTTGTTTATGAAATGTTTAGATATTTGATCTGGCGAATGTTTGCTGAAGGGAAGGGTAAGATCCGAGCTGAATATTTATTCTGAAGAGTTGCACAGTCCTGAAATAGTTGCAGATCTATATGCAGGCTCGTCTCTGTAAAAGCGCGTATATACGCAGGTTCAGTTAAGAAAAAGTGTGTATGGGATCTAGAGTTTTGTTGAAGTGTGCGGAAGGAAATTTCCGATCTGTTTTGTTGTATTATTGTTGTCTTTCAATGAGGTCTTCAAACAGATTTGGTTTGTTTGAATATTGATTATGCTGCTAGTTGATTATGATTAAATATCAGTGGTTGGTTTGTTTATTGATGATTAAGTGAATGATTTGATAAGGTTATGAGTTTCGGTTTGATGAATGTTCTTTAAGTTTAAATGTGTGGAGTGGGTCCAGTTTGAAAATCCGATGAAAAGAGTCCTATAAGTTGTGTTGTGGTGAAGCTGTTGGATCCAGTGTGAAAATTTATGAAACATGGTCCGCGATGGTGCTGAGGGTCCAAGCCTTCAGTGAGGGGGTCGTAGCTCCCTTCCAGTGGTTGTTGGTAAACGAGATCAGGGGGCAGTAGCTCCCTTCCAAGAGTGGCTGGTAAACGAGAAGCAGGGGGTTGTAGCTCCCTTCCAATGGTAGCTGGTAAATGATATCAGGGGGTTGGAGCTCTCCCTTCCAATAGTAGTTGGAGAACAAGAGAAGGCTGCAGCCTTCTTCATGTGGGTACCTGTGCGTTGTTATGAGTCTGCGCCAGTACAAGATTGTAAGTAATTTTATTTATAATAAATATTGAAGACAGAGATGACAACAACAGTGGTTTTCCCTCGAATTGGGTTTCCACCATAAAACATGTTGTTCATGTGTATTGCTTATGTGTGATGATTTATTTTGTTATTACTGCACATGCCTACTTCTTACTAAACATCTTATGAATGAATTATGCACTGATCTAAGTAAATAATTATCTGCATAATAAGATATTTGTACATACACAAGTTTGCTTAAAGATAGCCGCATGTATACGCTATTTGGGTTCATTAAAATTTTAGAATGAGTTATAAATACTGATTCACCCCCCTCCCCCTCACAGTATTTTTCCCAACAATTGGTATCAGAGCAGGTCATTCTAAAGAAGCTTGGTTGCTTGAAGGAGATTTGTCGCAATGGGAAGTCATGAAGGAGTATTTTATATTAAGCCACCAATGTTCAATGTAAGTAATCTATTATTTTGGAAGATACGATCAAGAGATTATTTGCAAAGTCTTGGAGTAGACGTATGGGGAATCGTCGAAGGAGGTTACTAGTGTCTAGCAAGTGTTCCTACAGATGCATCAAAAAGGAAGAGATATAAAATCAATGCCAAAGTTGTCAATGATTTATTAGGAAGCCTGTCAGAAACAAAATTTGTCAAAGTTATTAAGCTCAATTCAGCAAAGAAAATATGGGACAAGATCATTCAGAGCTATGAAGGTGATGCAAAGGTAAAAAGTGTCAAACTTCAAACTCTTAGATTTCAATATGAAAATATTAGAATGCACGATGATGAAAGTGTTGCAAGTTTATTCCTAAGACTAGATGAGATTGTGAATTCTATGAGGAATATGGGTGAAGATATAAAATACTCAATGTTAGTAGAGAAAATATTGAGATCCCTAACTCCAAATTTTGAGTCAAAAGTGTTAGATATTGAAGAAAAGAAGGATCTGCAAACTCTTACTATTATTCAACTGCATGATATCCTGACTGCTTTTGAAATGAGAAGAGGAGGTCCCTCACAAGTTAGAGAAGATGCTTTTAAGGGCTGTGCAAAAGGAAATGAAAAGGAATTTATCAAGGAATCAAGTTATATATGAGAAGAAGAAGAGGTAAATTTTGTGAGAAGACTTCAACCTGGTACTGGAATATTCAGAGGTAAGATTTCCTTCAAGTGTTTTCTTGTGGTAGAGTTGGTGATTATGCTACTAAATGTCCTTATAAATAAAATCATGATAAAGGGAAACAGTTTGAAAAAGGAAGGAGTTATTATACACATGAAGATAATGATGGATTTTAAATGAAGAAGAAGGAGATTATGATCAAGATCTGCAAGTGCTCGTGGCATGTACCATGGATCATGATAATTACCTAAAAGAAAGAGATATGGTTAGTGAAGAATTGCATAGTTCAAGAAAGAATTGATGCTTTCATGGATTTTGTTTCTATTGTAACTCATTTGGGCATAAGGCCACTGATTGCAGGTTAAGTATGATGAATAGATCTAAGAAATTGGAGAATTTCTAGCACGTAGTAAGAAATTACAAGCAAAGTTGGAAGAAGAAGAAACATTGGTAAAAAACGTAGGGAATATTGACCCTACTGCAGTCATCTATTTCTAAAGTTTAATTCTCATAATGACTGCAGGAGTGATCTAAGATACGTTATAGGAATGAGTAATGTAACATCATAGGGGGAACAATATATGGTGATTCCCATGGTTGGTTTGGGAATTCTAGTTGTGTTTATTTCTAACAGTGCATCTAATGTGACAACAGAATACACATATAGAATGTATATCCAGGGGGAGAGGGAGTTGTGAGATTTTCAGTATTTCACTTTCTGTGCACGGGTTTCATGAACTAAAGTTGCGTATACATGTGAGTTCTAATGATGAAAATGGTGCATGTTTTTCTCTAATAAGAAAAACAGTGGGGCGGACTCAAGAACAATTTCTGATATGTTGCTGACTATTATAATTTTCTTGATTTGATGGTTATATCTGCTAATATGATATTAAATTTTGATTATCTACTTGATGAAGATGCTTTGATGAATTAGTTGGTGAAGGTGTTCAGGATGCACAGTTTCAGGGGGAGCATTAGCCTTTCTGAGAGTAATGCATTGTTGACATTATGTTGGTTGTTTAATTATGATCTCTCTCTTGAGATCTTTTAGTCTTGGTTATAAAAAGTCATATCTGTAATTTGCTAAAAAGGTCATGTTGAGACATATGATGTAAGACTGTTATATTCAGTCATGTAAGGACTTGTTCAAATTTGTAAACCCATTTGATTGGGCAGTTGAGTCAAATATGTAATTCCACTTGGTTGGATCATTGATGTAAGTATGAGTCCTTGGTGATAGGAAATGTCATACTCGGTTGAGTTATAGAGTCATGTACTTCACTGAAAAATATGTCTAAAGATTCAACATGAACTCAGGGGAAGAGAAACTTTGTTTTGGTATTGATCCGCCCTTTTCCCTTGATGTCAAAGGGGGAGAGTAGCTTAGTGTTTGAATAATGTTTTTGATTAATGTATCTATCTATTGTAATGATCAAACACCAACATGGTTGCCATCAAGTACAAAGGAGGATATTGTTGGCATTATGATGTAATATGTTGTCCTTGATGGACGCCTACTCAATGAATTTGTCGTTGATGGAAAACTACTTGATGAGTTTCCTTTTGATAACAAACTATTTGTTAAATATGTAAAAATGATGTATCTAAAGGTCAACTCAGATGTGGTAGAAAAAGGAATTCCAGTAAGTGCCAGATAAATGAAAAAGGTAATATTTCACAATGTATACAGATTGATGAAGGAAACCCACGTACATACGCAGGTTGGTATACAAGCAACCCGCGTATACATCCAGAATTAGTATATATGCAGTTTTTATGAAGAGAAGTCGTGTATACACGCGAGTACGAAGAGGCCAAGTCGCGTATGCCTTTTGCACTCTAAACTTATGATACCAGGGGGCATTACCATGGTATTAGCCCATAGTATTGAGCGTTGCATTGTCTATTTGATTTCTTCCAAGAATATCATTGACACTTGTGTGGTTTTGGCTCATGGTATTGGTACAGGCTAAAAATATATAAGGAGATGAAGATCATAGTGAAAAGTGGTGCATGTGTTTTGAGTATTGAATGAATACTTTGTTCTAAAGTATATCTTCATGGAATGGGCTACAGTTTATTGATAGATCTGAAATAATAATGCACCTGCGAATACAATGATGGATCAGGATCTCTTGACCTGAAATAACTGTGTATTTGCTAGATATGTTCCTGAAATTTTTAGATCTGTGATCGGGAAAATGTTTGGTGAAGGGAAGGGTAAGATCTGAGCTGATTATTTATTCTGAAGAGTTGCATAGCCCTGAAATAGTTGTAGATCTATAGGCATGTTCGTCTCTGCAAAAGAGTGTATATACGCAGGTTCAATTAAGCAAAAGCATATATGGGATCTAGGGTTTCACTGAAGTGTGTGGAAGGGAATTTTTGGTCTGTTTTGCTGTATTATTGTTGTCTGTGAATGAGGTCTTCATACAGATATGGGTTGTTTGAATACTGATTATGCTACTAGTTGATTATGATTAAATATCAGTGGTTGTTTGGTTGATTGATGATTAACTGAATGATTTGATAAGATTATGACTTTCATTTTGATGAATGTTCTTTGAGATTAAATGAGTGGAGTGGGTCTAGTTTGAAAATTTGATGAAAAGAGGCCTACAAGTTGTGTTGTGGTGAAGCTATTGGATCCAGTGTGAAAATTTATGAAATGTGGTCCGCGGTGGTTCTAAGGGTCGAAGCCTTCAGTGAGGGGGTTGTATCTTCCTTGCAGTGGTTGCTCGTAAACGAGATCAGCGGGTAGTAGCTCCCTTCCAGGGGTGGCTAGTAAACGAGAAGCAGGAGGTTGTATCTCCCTTCCAGTGGTAGCTGGTAAATGAGATCAGGGGGTTGGAGCTCCCTTCCAGTAGTAGCTGGAGAAAGAGAGAAGGTTGGAGCCTTCTACAGGTGGGTTCTAGCGTGTTGGTATGAGTCTGCGCTAGTACAAGATTGTAAGCATTCTTTATAATAAATATTGAAGACATAGATGACATCAGCGGTGGTTTTCTCCCAAATTGGGTTTCCACCTTAAATCATGGTGTTCATGTGTATTTCTTATGTGTGATGATTTATTCTCTTCTTATTGCACATGCTTACTTCTTACTAAACATCTGATGAATGGATGATGCATTGATCAAAGTAAAGAATTATTTGCATAATCAGATCTATGGACATACACAAGTTTTCTTAAAGATAGCCACATGTATATGATATTTGGGTTCACTAAAGTCGCGTATAGAAATCAGTAAAGAAAAATTAAGATTTTACAATGAGTTATAGATATTGATTCAGCCCCCCCTTCTTCTCAGTATTTTTCCCAACAAACCTTTGGGGGATTAAGGATGATATCATCATGGGAAGCAAGAATAGTATCAAAGATACTATTACCTCCAATTTTAAGGACAAGATGTGGGATGATAAGGAGCTAGAGGGTAAAAGGAAGCTAAGATACTAGAAGGAGGTGATCAACCCCACCCTTGATAACCAGAATTATCTCTCTAAGTTGACCATCACTAAGAAGAAAATGAACTTTGTTAGGATATGAACTAATTCTCATGAGCTTCGAAGTAATACCACGCAGTGGTTTACTCCCAAGAATCCCTAGGATGGTATAATCTGTCAGATTTGTGATACTTAGAAGGCGGGAGATTAAAAACACTTCCTTTATACTGTCCAACTCTGGTCCACATCCGCTCTCAATTCCCTATCATCAGTCACACCTCTAATATTCTTGACTTATTAACTAAGCCAACTATAGCGATCTTGGAATGCTTCTTTCCCTTCTCCTTGATCACATAAACAAGATTTTGAAGAATGGAAATTATACCTTCTCTTGAGTTTCGATAGACCACATTGGTACTAGTGGACGTTAATTATCATCATCATCATGAAGTAAGTCTTTTGATGCTTATTATAGATTGATCTCTATCAACATTTACCGACCATTTAATTTATATGGTTGTGCTAATATATTAAGAATCTTCATGATAAGGTGTGGGTAAATTTCCATGGTTAAAATCATGTTATATGTTTTTTTAAATATATATATTTTTAATTTATATATTAATTTTTTTTTTATAATTAATAATAATAATTTTTTTATAATTATAAATAATGTTATAATTTAGTTATTTTTTATGATTTTTTACATTTCAATAATCAACTATTTTATTTATACGGTTGTAATTTAAATTTATTTAATTTTAAAATGATGAAAAAGTATATATTTATTCTAATATGTAAAATTTTAGTTAAAAAAATTACATTCTAACAAATAAATCTTTACATTAAATTTGAAACTAAATAAAACACATAAATATTACCTTTTAACATTATTAAAAATATAAATAACTCTCTGATTTTAAGCTTATGTGATCCATTTTATTTTTAGATTGTTTTTCAGGATTAATCACATAATCATTTTTTTAATTATTAATTATTAACCTATATAATTAGTATTTCAAATTGTATGAAAAAAGAGGAAAATATATAATTATTTGTGATTTTTTTTTTGAAAATTTTCCGAACCTTAACCCATCACCAAATAAAATGACCAAAGTAAAAAAATAATAAAGAACTTCATAGAAATTGGGAGCGTGACTATAGTCATTTTAATTATTTGCAAATACATTAACACTTAAGGTTTTAATGACTCATTATAAAGTTTAACTTATATCATAACACTGCAATACTTTTTGGCATCAGTTAATTTAATGCATAGGGTAATGGCTTTAATGGTTGATGATAACGTTGCAAAAATACTGCCCACTTGCTCATCGAACTCTCTCGATGCTAAATGTGCTCCATCTACTTGTCGATCTTCGCTTTGAGATTCACTAACAGATTGATCATCCTCCACTATGATTCTTGATGGATGGTGTAGATCGTAGGATACAGCTATAGGGAAACTAACTCATTCATCCCTCTCATTGTTCAGACTCATTCTGTCGCTACAAGACTTAGGTTTTCGTCTAGCAGCGACCTGCTAGGGTTTGTTTCCTCTGTATCTGATTTTGGTTTTTCTTCCAACCTCTGCTAGGATTTTCTACATTCTGAGACTGTTCAACAATCTGGTGTCTGTGCAAGGTCCTAGGTAAGGGATTTTTTGTTTTTTTGTTTTTCCACCTTCACTTTGAAACTATGTTCTGATTCACCCTAATTCTCTCAGTTATCTGACCCTTTTCCTGTGGATTGTATAGAAATACTTTCTCTTCCCTGTCTGATTTTGCAACTGGAGCGGGTCTCATGCTCAGAGCCTTGACACTGGTGGGTACTTAGCATCCGCTAGAAAAAAAACCCTTCTTTTTTAATTTTATTCCAATCCTTCTTCTTATAAGCTCCATTGTGGTTGTCCATAATTCTATGTTTGTCTGAGGTTTATTTAGTACCAGGGTTAATTTCTACAGGTGAGGATAATGTACATATTCTACTAGCCCATTACCTTACTTTCAAATTTCTCAATCAAGTATAGTCATGGTTTTCTTTGTGTGTTGGTGTATAGGTACACATTCACCAGGATTGCTCGGGTTTCATAAAATTTTCTCAGGATACTTGTTTATTAATATGTGCTATTTTCTAATTTTCAGGTGTGATGTGTATCTGTTGTGGTCTTTCCGTTGAAGACAGAAATTATTTTGTTCTTAAAGAAACCCCATTGGGGTTGTTTAGAGGAGGAAACCCTTCATTGTATAATCTTCCACAATCATGTTCATAACTTAAATTATCAAGGCATAGTGACTACTAACAATCCTCGGGTTGCTCTTCATTAATTCAAACTGTTAATAGTTTTGTACGGCCAAAACAATGAGTTTTGTTTCATTTTCTGGTAATATGAATTTTCTCTGACCGTTGTTGTCAGCACTTATGAACTTGAAATTTTTCCCTGTATTTCCTCTTTACTAGAAAAACTGTGTTTTATGACAAGGGTTAATTTGTATGTTGACTGATACTTTGGGATGGTCTAATATATCACTTTTCCAACATATTTTTCATTGTATTCCCTTGTAATAGATTTATGATATGATTATGCTATATGAATTTCTTACAGGATTATACAGTATTTATGTTATCATTTACATGGCATTCCTACTCGGTTCTGCTGTAGTTGGATTTTTTTTTTTTTCCTTTCTGGTCATTTTCTTATTAACACGGTTATCCAATTCAATTATTAAATCGAATTAATACTGTTATATTCTAGAATTCTTTTACCTACTTTTGTTATGGGAAAATTGGTTCTTTAATTTTAGAGTTCTTCATCCTGGTTGATTTATTGTTAATATTCCATAGTAATGGGACTATTAGCCTCGTTGTTGCTTCCACAACAGTTAATGAGGAACTAACCCATTGTCTAGGTTTCTTTCTCAGATAATGGTTTCACATAAAATTATTCTTTGTTTCCATAAACAAACTTACCCAATCCCACAGTCCATCCCAATGGATATTTATCTGAAGAAATTAATTAACAATTTAGCTATTCTAAAATATTATCTTTTCTCCTAAATAATTAAATTAGTTAATCAATATGTATTTCATTATTTTGCAATTTAAGTGTCAGTCCATTGAAATTATAAACATAAATACATACACATATTCTTAATACTTATCTCGTGTCCTGAAAAGCCAAGAAACACTGGAACAAGCAACGCTCCGCCCAACCTTGAGACCAATCTAAATCACTTCATATTCCCCCAATCCTGCTTCTCTTTCAGGATAGTTTGTCATAAGATAGTTCTGTAAACTACGGTAATTGGTAAATCAGTACCTATAAAGTTACCAACGGTCATTACATCCCCCCCCTTGAGTGGAACACCGTCCTGGTGTTTTGTGAATCCTAAAAATAGGTTAGTGTAGGATTCCCTCATAATATTCTCATCCACCTAGGTCACTTCCTTCGGGCTAAAGTATCTCCACTACACTTTAACCTGGGTGATAACTCGTTTCCACAGTAGTACTTCTCTCTGATCGAGGATGCACAGGGGTTATAACAGAAACTTTTCGTCTAACTCTACCTATAACCACAACTGATAAACCACTATTATTATTCCTTATCATATTTTTCTCAATACATACATATAATAATGAATTTACCTGTTTATCTTTCCAATAAATAATATGTCTATGATCATTGTTGGCTTGAGGGGTCCTGACCCAAGTTCATAGTTAATGCGTAACCAAAAAAACCCTCTTACTAAAACCCTCTTACTATTGGCCCTTTCAGCAATGACCTGTTTGCGTAGGCCAAAGTCTCACCCGAAGTAGTATGTGGGGGTGTTGGAACTAGGTTTCCACACCCTGAGAGAGAATTAAATGAAGTGGGTGTCTTCAGATCTATCTTATTACATTGTCTGAATTGCGTGCCTGAAACCCTAACCAAAGACCCTAGGTCAATTAATATAGGTTAAGCCTGCATGCATGCACAAACAGTGTATCTGCAATCCCTTTAAATGTTCTAACAACATAATATTTGGCTTTCACAGCAATATATCTATGCAATTATCATTTATTAATAGTAAAACATGTACGCAACCGATCCAAACACAGTTTAATAGAAATCATACACAAAACATATCATAAAGAAGGTCACATATGCATTTGATACTCAGGTAAAACAAAACGGATCTTTATTCATCAGTTGTTCATAGAAACCCTTACAATTCTTCATATCTACCCATGCAAACAGCCAGCAGGGTCCGCACATAGCCAGACTAAGGTCTCCACGCACACAGTCAGCAGGAGCCTTTTTGAACACAAATAATTAACACAGACTTACTTCAGATCAACACACATTAATTTTCATCCAAAAACTTACTTATCTGACTCGATCTATAATTCTACTTATACCTTAGCCTGCACTCATACTAAGGTTCTCAAACCATGGTTTGAGACTCCTTGATTTACCCTTTGACCCATTACAACTCATGAAAGCACTTTGACCTACCTCAAAGCCCCATGTGCATGACTCAAAAATACAAAAATACTATTATTTAATCCCAAAAATGCGGTCCTTAGGGACCCTATTCCAACAGTCCGCCAAACAATCTTGTGACTTGTCTCGAGTCATAGAGGTGATGGGGTCTTCATCTTTGTCTTCAACTCCTTGATGGCGGGGGTAAAGGGCAGAAGGATGCCCACGCTCTGATCAGTAGCACTTTGAGCCATATCCACCAAATTTTGAGAGGTAAGCCCCTCTGCTACAAGACAGATACTTTGGTACGTCTGGCTCAGGTTATTTATGACATTATCTAAGTACTACGATATCTTCATTGCATCATTAGTCTATGGCTTCATGTGGGTGGTCAAGATGTGCTTCTTCCGCCGCAGATATTCAAATTTTTCGCACAACACCTGGATCATCTTCAAACACCCCATTATATGAGCAGGCACAAGTGTGGGCAATACCTCTTGAAGCTCATTGAATGTACGCTCCTTTGTGCACAATTTATTTGAGATTTTTCTGACGAGTGGATCAGTTTGTACTGAAGTCCACGAGCCCATGGTTGCATCCAAGAGTTCGGTGCCCTTGGTGACTGTTGTTGCAATGATGTCGGATGCCTCCTTTACTAAATCATTGCGCTGCGCTTGGACTTCCAGTGGATTCTTTGGTTGGAGCTTTGCCTATAACTCTACTATCCACTATTCAAAATCGGCCTTTACCACTTGGACTTCGAAGCGGGAGGCCTTCAAGGCTGCTACTAGACCTTCGACCTTTCCCTGAGGCATAACGAGGTAGGGATGAAAACCTCAGGAAGGTCACCACAAAGGTGATCAATCAAATTTTCCAATTCGGCATGTTGGGCCACCATTGTTTGTCGGGTTGTCTGCACCTGTAGAGATTCTTTTGTTCACGCTGCAATCTTCTGCTCTACCTTAGTGAGCTGCTGGTGCATGCGCACCTCATGACACTGCAGCTCGTCCATGATGAGGGTTTGAATGATGTGTAACTTACCACTGGGAAACATAGATAATTAAATCCCAACTTCAGGGCACATCTGCACCTATGCATGTAGATATGGTTGTTCCAAAGTAACTGCAACTCCAAGGAAAGGGTAGATTTGACTATCTATCATGTTGATAACCAGTTTGGTATTCACACTCGCTTGATTCGACCTCACTTGAGAAACACTCACTTGAATATTGTTTGTCTTTAGTTGAAGTACCCACAACCCTATCTCCATCACCTCTACTGTAGCTCTGTACTACTATTCTAGTGCGACCCATCGGTCCTCGGATGCATAGGTGACCGCATCTTCAATTTTATCCAAGTCGTCTTTGGTCAGGGTAAGATCATCTGCGCTCTGATCTTCGATCCCTTACGCTTCTTACGCGCACCCTTGGGAGTCTCAGCTCCGCACTGGATACCTCTAGGGGACTCAGCTCTAGCACCATTCCTTCCCTTTGCACCCCTAATATTGACCTCCATCTCTTGCTTAGTTTCCTTCTCTACTCCCTTCTCGGCTTCCTTCTCCTTGGGAGCACCAGTTGTTTCTTTTCTTGACGTGGAGGTTGTGACAAGCTTGGCGAGGCCTAGCCTAGTCTTCCATTAAACTGTCGAGGTCACAATGAATTGGTCAATCTCAGCCTCTATTACCATGTAGGGCAGGTTATACCTACCCTATCTTTATGCGCAAAAGTCTGTATGTTGTGCATTGATACCTGGAAATCTGCAATGGATTTGTATTTATCATATGTCATTTGGGACAACCGTGGGTGTGAGTGGATTGTTGTGGCCAATGCTCCTTCAAATAAGACCTAGAAGATCTTACTCTCCATTACATGCTTCGGGTTTATAGAGTAACGTAGGTTGGCATAGCGCACCCCTTCAAAGACACCAGGCTACTGATCCGGAAAGACTACGCTCTCTGGCATCTCCCACACAACTAGAGAAATTAGCATGACCAACCATGAATAAAAAATGTTTTCCCTTCTTCCTGCGCCTCACGTACATTCTCCAAGAAATCTGTGCACAAGTACTAGGACCAATTGTAGCGAACACCCTTCTCACACTACCCTACCAGTACGATGATGTGCACAGGGACCACCTTAGGCCGAAATTTGTGCATCATTTTACATCCCAAGACTAAATTTCCAAGACGCACCACCAGATCATCAATCTGTTGCACCAGGAAGCCCTTAGAGTCACATCCCACCTTGTAGTCTTCCTTTACCTTCGCAGCCACCTTCTGCTCCTAGATTTTTCCATAACTTTCCATAGGATGAGGTCCTTTCTTTGGAAAGCCAGTGATCCAATGGATCAACGTGACATCTATGGGAATGCAGTTATGTATCCACAGACACCCATCATGCACCAACTCCAGTAGTTGGCACACACAGAAATTAGTGATGGGGTATCTTCCAAAATAGGGAATCCTCAACAATTTGAGAATCTCGGCATTTCTTAACCCTTGCGCCCATGGCATGGGCTCTGTTACACTAAAAACTATCACCGCGACATTCTGCTGACTGTATGAGCTCATTAACACTCATACATGCCTCCTCTGTAAGTCTTACAACCTCTACTCCTCATGTCAAGCCCTAAAACAAGAGGAAAAACCCTAAAAATATCTAAAACTTTGGGTACGCAGGTAACATGAGGCCTGCCTACGTTCCTAGCTTGGGTACACAGGTAATACACTGCTTACTTGCATTTCAAAATGCATTTTTCCTTTGCAATGCCTGCATACCCTCCTCAAAGTCAAAAAGGCGAGAAAGTAAAGTAAAAAAAGTGGTTTGAGGTCAATTCTAGGAGGTTCTAGATGAGAATTTTTGGGGATGAGTACGCTTTGATAAGGTGCATGTATCCCTCACCTTAAGGAACTAATCCCTTGATGTGAGGAGTCTATCCCTTTGAAGGAGGATTATATCCCTTCAAAGGTGGAATCCTAACCTCCTCATCTGCTCTATAAAAGGAGGCATTGGGTAGCCTCAAATGGGGATATTTTGGAGATTGAGAATTGGAGTTCAAATTTTATGTGTGATTGAGTTGAAGTGCTGTTGAGATTTAGTCTTCTTTCTGCTGAGCTTTTGAGAGGAAAGATCACATACCTCTATGTGCTCTTGAAGGAAGAGTGCAAGAATTATCAAAGTAGAGGAGACCCCTGCTTCGGACCTCGAGAAGGCCTTTCAAACATCAAGGCTAAGTTTGTAAGGTTCTTCTGTTATTTTAAGATTAATACAATCAAGTTTTGTTTTTCTAAATAAATTGTCGTTCGATTGTTTATTTCAATAAGATGTCGTTTGATCATTTATTTCATAGATTCCTTGATCACTATGATAGGTATTTTTTATAATTATTTATTATACAGGTGCTATTTAGTATTTGCTTGTTTGTGATTGCAGGTCGACGAAAGACAACACTTTCTTGCGACGAAAGAACTCTTGTTGCGACGGAAGGATTATTGATGCGACAGAAGCACTACGACCGCAAATAAGCATTTGGATCTAAGGTAGGATCGACACCTTCATAGCATTTATTTGTAAAACGAATATATTTAGAGAAAGACAAACTTAGTTGTTCGTTTGTTGCTAGATTGTCTTCTGACACTAGGGAGATCGATCTTGTCCGCAAGATCGATTTATCCGGCCAACAAATTGGCGACTCCGCTGGGGAAAGAACTTGTTGTTTTTGGTTCTCTTTTATTTTGATTTGAGGAAAAGTTTTTCCTGGTTTTTGATTGATGGATATCTATCTGGGTAGCTTAGGTTTTCTCTGTTTTTGAAAATTTTAAAATCTTTTATGTTTTTCTTTAACTTTTTTGGGGACCGGACTTTGTTGTTTTGCACAGTGCGGGCAGTTTCGCACTTTCCTTAAGTAAACAATGCAGGACCATAGCTGTTACTTCTGGGAGCCTGCGGACCCTGTTAAATTTTTTGAAAAACTTTAGATTTCTTTTTTTCCAGTTTAGTTTAGATTTAATTTAGGATTCTTAGCATCTACCTAGATCTGTATTTTTCTGTCAAAAATCTCTTGTTTATAAGTTTTTTTCAGCAATTTTTCATCTCATCAATCTCCATTAAGTTAATTGGGTGTTTTGAGTCTCTTTTTTGAGAAATTATTAATTTGATTTCCTTTGGTCATTACTTGGAGGTTTGTCTCAGTATTTTCACAATTTTGCATCTTTTTGCTTTTGTTTTTACAAAAAAATTTCCCCCTCATTTTCCAGGGGGGGGGGGCTAAATTATGTATGAGTGTTAATTGCCTTTGAGTGTTTTTTGATCTTTGGAACTCTCACCCGATTTTCTTGACTTGCACTTGATTGGTTCTTATATTACATTAGAATCATCTTGTGTTTGAGAATTCTCTTGCATAGATCACATTTGCATAATTAGAATTCTCATTTTTAGAATATGAATGAAAAATGTGCATAGATTACATTTGCATACTTTTCAAGTGAATTGTGCATAGATTACAATTGCATAGTTTACATTCTGAAAAATCAATCATAGATTTAGATCAGTTTTCTTTGATTTGAATTTAGATGTTTTTATGCTTGTTTTAAAAACACAAAAATATAAAAATTGTTTTGGGATTGATTTGCATTAGTTTTTCTTAATGAAATTACTGCATTAGAGAATTTGTTATATTTTCTCTTAGTGATAAATTTTTGCATTGTTGGAAGTGAATGGAAACTCTCTCCTTACTTTAGTTAGGATTCATTGAATTGAAAATATTACATTATCATATTCGATTACATTCAGTTTTGGGTCGGGTCATAACACCATTGGTTTCATATCCATTTACCCTTTTGAGTAATAACAGCCTAAATAACACAGCGCTTAATTAAAATTCATCTAGTAATTTTTTACATTTTTAGGGCTCTTTCCACCAATCTAGCTTAGGATTAGTGCTTTGGAATAGGTTGTAGTTAACTTTCCAAAGCAACTAAAACAAACAAGTAGATAAATCCTGCGGTAGGAAATAAATCCAATTGTAATTGGTACATTCTGGGAAGCTTCTCTTAAAGGAGTTAATCATGAAATCATATTTGAACCTTTGAGAAAATCAATTCTGTTTCAATGGGAAAGATAGAAGATTTTGCGCGTATTACAAACGGTAAACCTCGGATTAACCATTGTTGAGGAGCCTGGGGTCACTTGTCAGTAAACCTCGGATTAACCATGTCGAGGAGCCTTCAAGGGGATTGAGCTTTGTTACTCTTCCCTTGCGCGTGGAATCGGATCGTAGACTGTTCCCCCAGTTGTATTTGTTACTGTTGGTAACCTTAGTGTCCATAAGCTTAATATTATTTCCTACGGTGACGGTGAAGGAAAGATCTCACTGTACCTGGAGCAGACATCGACTAGACTCACTTGGACTCTCTGGGGAGTTCTCTTCACTCGAGATGGTCTTGTGAAGAAAATTGTGCCAATTTGTTTCATTAAGCAGGTTTTCGGGGTAACTGTTCCAACCGCCCTTTCTGTATTAAATTCTACGATGTTGGATTTCATTACCAACTAGTGTTTTTAGTACGGGAATCTACTATTTTTGTGTGGTTTGACTCTTAGATTTGATAGCGCGTGTTAATTTGTTTGTTTTTACTTTTAGAGACCATAGGTGTGAATTGTGAATTTTAATTATTAGGTGTGAATTGTGAATTTTTAATTTTAGTTTTAAATTTTTAATAAAATTCACTGAAGTTGAATATAATGGCAACTGTTCCGGAATTTACCAACCAAGGAACCCCTCTGAATGAGAATCCTAGTACTTTTCCTTACTTTGGAAATGTTGGTCCTCCTTATATGGCTACTTTTTCATTACCTGGATTTACAATAGGTTTACTGATATGGTTATTTTCAACTTCGTTGGCCCCGAATACTCCAATTGTTCCACCTCAATCGGATGCTTCACTTCAACAGAGTTCACCATCTCAAAATCACCAACCTTCTGTTGACCCTTTACCTTCTTCGCCTAATATTTCTTCCTCCATTTCTTCCTCTTCGCTTGGTAAAAGCCTTGATGCTAGTAACCAGGTGGCTAGGAAGAAGAATAAAGGGAAGAAGAAGAAGAAGAAGAAGCAAGATAAGAAAGAAGTCAACCAACCAACCATGGCTGTAAGTGTTAGTTGTGTTGAGTAAACCTCCAACATGCATCGTAAACCCAAATACCCTTGCAGGATTTGTAAGGGTGACCACTTCCTTATCAATTTTCTTGGTATTCCAAAGGTCTTGGAAGTATGGTCTGAAAAATCTCATCAACTTTTCGTTGATCCATCAACCAGTGATAATCAGGTTCCTGGGAAAAAGGGTAAAGTTAGGTTTCCTTGTAAGTTATGCAAAGGGAGTCATCAAACTCACATTTTCCCTCACATGGATGAAGCCTCAAGATTTTTGGAAAACCTTACTATTCCACAGCAATAATTTCCAACTGGTTACCGTAAAATTTCTCCCAACCTACCGCCAACTAACGGAGTGATTGATCTAATTTCAAGTATAGTCGATCCCACTTTTCAATTGGAGAGTGAAACTCATATCACTCAGGTTGATGATCCATTAGTTGATCAAGTGGTCGATTCGATTTCACATTCGGTCGATCCCATTCTCCATGTAGAGAGTGAACTTCATACCACTCAGGTTCTTCTTGTTACATCAGATTCTTCTACGCCAAGGGGCATTTCACCTGTTTCTACAGAACCCCCTCCAGTACTGAGGTCTTTTCCTTTGATTGGAATAGACTGACATAACCTCATCTTCCTTCCTCCATCCCTTTCCAAATCATTGTGAAGTTTGGTGGTAGGGACATACACCGCACACAGGTAGATGAAGGTGCTTCTGTTAGTATTTTATCCTCAACTATTTGGAAAGATTTGGGTTTCCCTCAGCTTGTGCCTATTATGCAGAATCTGAAAGCTTTTAACAGAGCCATTAGTGAACCTTTAGGGATCCTTCCTAACTTCTCTATTACTTTGGAAAGTAAAATTGTCTGTATTGATCTTATGGTAGTTCGAGGTCCCTTGGATTTCAATTTACTCCTTGGTCGAGACTATGTCTATGCAATGAAAGCTGTCGTATCGACACTCTTTCGCATGATGTCTTTCCCTCACAATGGCAATATTGTGATTGTAGACCAAATTTCAGTCCCTAGTCTTGATTCGACTACCAATAATTCGACATCCTTGAATGTTCCTCATACGCAAGTGGTATCTACCCCGTCACGGGTTAATTATGTGGCAGCTAGTCCCATGTTTTTAGTTACCGATGTAAGCAAGCTTCTCACTGTTTGATCGTCTTCCTTTGACTTATATCTGGTAATTGACATGGAAAACTCTATGGGATTATTTGAACACGATGTTCTTATCCCTTTTGTGTCCCTTGACATGTGTTCCTTCTAGAGAACTATTCTTCCTTTTGATGAAGACCTCTTGGAAGTCATGATCAAGGTGTGTACATTGACATGTGTTTCTTCCAGTTGTAATCCATGATCAAGATACGAGGATATTTCCTTTTACTGTGTCAACCTCGTTAAAAAATGAATCAGTGAGTCGAGAGCATAGTTCCTTTTCTTGTGTCAAGCTCGTTTAAAAAATGAAACAAGCTTCCATGAACACAGTTCTTTTCCTGTGTCAACCTCATTAAAAAATGAATCAGTAGGTGGATTGTAGAGAGTATATTAATAGATTAGAAATAAGTAGTTTCTGAGGATGGTTCCTGTTACTGAGTCAACCTCATAAAAAATGAATCAGGTATAAGGAAAGTTCCTTTTACTGTGTCAACCTCATTAAAAATGAATCAGTGTATCAAGAGGAAAGTTCCTTTTACTATGTCAACCTTGTTAAAAAATGAAACAAGTTGCCATAAGCATAGTTCTTTTCCTGTGTCAAGCTCGTTAAAAAATGAAACAAATCCTCCCCTAATTGAGTCGAGTCTTTGATTAGATCTTGTAAATGTTAAGTCATATATTTAGGTTATTTATTTCAGTTTTGCATAATTTTCTTACAGTTTTAGGTCAGGTCTTTCATATGATCTCGTAAATGAACCTTCATTCCATCCAGTTATTAATTACCAGCAGTATACTTAGTTGAATGAAATGAAGCTAGGGGGGCATGCGCTCTAGCAGTTACGCTTAGGGGGCATCAAGTACAGTTTTCTTTCTATTTCAAGCTTGTGTAAAAATGAAACCACTCCGAAGCATAGTTTTTCTCTGTTTCAAGCTTTTGTAAAAATGAAACCTATCTTGAGTCAATTTCGGTTATTTTCAAGACTCTTTAAACTCATGAAAATCCCGAGATTATTTTGCTATCTTTCATTCTCGTAAAACATATGAAAATGCCAAGTTCTTTCCGTCTTTTCCTGCTCGTAAATTGAATTGAAATTCGGCTATATGAGTATATTTTTATCCCTTTTTCGAACTCGTTAAAATTTACAGAAAAAGCGAAACTACTGAGTATACTTTTATCACTTTTTCAGACTCTTAAAAATTTACGAAAAAAGTGAAACCCTGGAGTCCTCTTTTAAGCCCTTTTCAGACTCTCTAAACATGAAAATATTGCCGAGCACTTGATTATTCGAACTCGTTAAAGTAAATGAATGATCGTCCCTTCAGTATAAGTTTACCCATTTTTCAGACTGAAATGGAATATTTACGAAAAAGGTATACGTTGACTAATTACGGTCAATAGAGTTCTCTCTCACATTATTTTATCCTTTTTCGGGCTCGAGAGACTAAATTTACGAAAAATTACACCCATGGAGTTTTCTTAAGTTTTTTCTTCTGACTCCCTAAAATTGAAAAACACCGAGTTTCTCCTATATTGGACTCATTAAAATTTAACCGTAAAGGACCTGTTCAATTTTAAACAGGAACGAACCACTCCCTCTTAGGGTTCAAATCTTAAACTAAGTTGGACTCATTCGAAGGATGAGCTTATAAGCAAGAAAATGTTATCCTCCTCAAGCTTGTCAAAAATAAAGAGGTACTTGCCAGAAATGGTGGGGGAAAAGAGAGAAAAACGAACCTGTTTGTTACATTTTGATTATTTGGAAAACAGTTAACCACTCTTGAACATGACACTTTTTGTCCACCTGGGTTGGGAAATCCTTTACCTAACAGTTAATCAAACCATATTGAAAGTCTTCAGCTAGTTTCCGGGTATTAGGTTTGAGTCAATTGTCACCAAACCATTTGCAGTGTCGTTATGTGTTCAAAGGACACTTCAAACAAAACATTCATTTGCAAAATATTTGTCTTCCATTTTTACCATCCCTGAGTCAGTCCTTGCCGATATATTTATTTAAAACTTGATCTATGCTTTCGTGTTGTGGGCTTGCCTACGACGGATCACTTTCTATCGAAAACAGCTCATTACCTAGGAAGTTGATCTAGAAATCGTCAGTACCTTGAAATCTGCATGCCTCAATGGTAGGTTTCTCACCTTCGATAACAGGTTGCATCATTGACCCTCAATCGAATGATTCTGTGACATGTTCGACTTCAGCTCATTCATTCACATTTCATGGATTGTACTGAGTACTTTGAAAGCCATTGACATTACTGGTGGTTACTCTCACACTTGTTAACAGTTTACATCATTGACTGGTAATCAAGTGGTTTCTACCATGTTCGACTCCGACACATTCATTCACGTGGATAGAATCGTACTAGTTCGAGAAGTAGAAATCAAGACCCTGGATCTAGTTTCTACCATCTAGGCTGCGAGGAATTTTTGTTATTCATTTATACAGTGGAATATTCATAAACATATGGCTGCGTCCATGCTGTGTCTACATATGTCTATATTTTTGATGTATTGAAAATCATTCATGTATCATAACTTTTTAAATCAATTTCTAGTTAGTTTGATCTGAGTATGGGAATGCCTACCTCAGCGATGATATGATTACATATATATATTTTGCATTGAATGTTTTTACAGGTTCCAACCGGGGTGTCCACAGGATTATCCTTGAAATGATATAGTACTTCACTCTTCATATATGACAGACTTCATCTTCATCTATTCCAGACTTTTCACTTTAGGGCGCAATCTGTTACACTAAAAACTGCCACCTTGACATTCTGCTAACTCTATGAGCTCATTAACACTCATACATGCCTCCTCTGCAAGTCTTACAAGCTCTACTCCTCATGTCAATCCTTGGAACAAGAGGAAAAACCCTAAAAATCTCTAAAACTTTAGGTACGCAGGTAACATGAGGCCTGCCTGCGTTCCTAGCTTGGGTACGCAGGTAATACACTACTTACCTACATTTCAAAATGTGGTTTTCCTTTGCAATGCCTGCGTACCCTCCTCAAAGTCAAAAAGGCGAGAAATTAAAGTCAAAAAAGTGGTTTGAGGTCAATTCTATGAGGTTCTACATGAGAATTTTTGGGAATGAGTACGATTTGATAAGGTGCATGTATCCCTCACCTTAAGGAAATAATCCCTTGATGTGAGGAGTCTATCCCTTTGAAGGAGGATTCTATCCCTTCAAAGGTGGAATCTTAACCTCCTCATCTGCTCTATAAAAGGAGGCATTAGGTAGCCTCAAATGGGGAGATTTTGGAGATTGAGAATTGGAGTTCAAGTTTTATGTGTGATTGAGTTGAAGTGCTGTTGAGATTTAGTCTTCTTTCTGTTGAGCTTTTGAGAGGAAAGATCACATACCTCTATGTGCTCCTGAAGGAAGAGTGCAAGACTTATCAAAGTAGAGGAGACTCCTGCTTCGGACCCCGGGAAGGCCTTTCAAACATCAAGGCTAAGGTTGTAAGGTTCTTCTGTTATTTTAAGATTAATACAATCAAGTTTTGTTTTTCTCAATAAATTGTCGTTCGATTTTTTATTTCAATAAGTTGTCATTTGATCATTTATTTCATAGATTCCTTGATCACTATGATAGGTATGTTTTATAATTATTTGTTATACAGGTGCTATTTAATATTTGATTGTTTTTTATTGTAGGTCGAAGAAATACAACACTTTCTTGCGATGAAAGAACTCTTGTTGCGATGAAGGATTATTGTTGCGACTTAAGCACTACGACCGCAACAAGCAATTTGGATCTAAGGTAGGATCAACACCTTCATAGCATTTATTTGTAAAACGAATATATTTAGAGAAAGACAAACTTAGTTGTTTGTTTGTTGCTAGATTGTCTTCTGACACTAGGGAGATCGATCTTGTCTGCAAGATCAATTTATCCGGCCAATAGGCTCTAGCTTCACAACTCTGCCATACAGTACACGGTTCAGGTAGTACTTAGGCGCAAATTAAGGGAATGTCTTCTCGTTTGTTATATCATAGTCATCAAAGCTTACTAAAGGGATCTTTCCAAACATATCCCCCTAAAATTGGACAACCTCAGGGATTAGAGGCATTTGGAGGTAGTCGCGCACTATATCCACGTCTTTTAGAGCCCTGACAGATGGTATGTGCGACTTCACATACTTTGGGAGCCATGAGATGGGCTCAAAAAAGAGTGCAAAATCCTCTATTGATGACATAGGTCTTTTTTATGGGTCACCCATAAGATATCCTCATTAATTGCAGAAAATCCGCTCCATCCAACGGTAAAATCGATTTTTCACCTAGAGTTACTATTCCAATGGCTAGTTTTTCCCACCGCGCACAACCCCTGTGCTCATGCCGCACCTGCCTGCGTATGTCATTTGCACATACAAGTGGATTCTTTCTCTCCGACCATATAGTCATTTTGTAGGCACAGGTTTATCCCTATATGGCTTCAGTCGACTTCCATTGATGTACCCAGGAAGACTCTCACTATGCAACATGGCCAAGTGCACCCCACCTCCATTGGTGATATCCTTCGCAATATACAACCCCAACCAATTCTTTCTGAACTTCCCTCGGTGGCACGAAAACTAAATGTCATACAATAAAACCAGATCTTCTTCTTTGAATGCCTTCTATCAGATGTGCCTATCATGCCAAGCCTTTTCGCGTGCCTTTTGTACTTGTTGGTGAAAGTTGGAAATAAACCAATCCTCCTCTATTGCAACCAATTGTGATAGATGTTCCTCCATGACGTATGTTTCATCCATATTAGTTAGTGCTATGATGTGCAGGCTTGGGATGATAAATTTGATCGGCATGATTGCTTCTTGGCCATAAACGATATTGAATGGTGTTTTACCAGTAAAATTATTTCATGTAGTCCTATAAGCCTATAAGATAGAAGGGATGTGCATGTCCCAATCATTCTAGTTTTCATTGCAGATCTTTGTGAGTGCATTCTCCAGGATGTTTTTAAAGGCTTCCATTGCACCATTTGCCTGAGGGTGATAGGGAGTACTCTTCTGGTGATGTATCTGAAACTCCTCTACCATAGCTTCAATGGTCTCATTAACAAAGTGTGTACCTTAATCACTCATCAATATCTTTGGGCACCCAAATCTAGTCAAGATATTTAAAAAAATAAACTGCACAACAGTGTCTGCAAAATAATATTTTACTGGCTTATCTTCTGCCCATCTGGTTACATAATCTGTTGCAGTGATCATATAGCGTGTGCCAATATTTTTCCCGGGAGGATTAATAGGTCCAACAAATTATATGGCCCATTTATCAAAATCCTACATGTCCATCTGTGGCTGTAGTGGCATCTCATTTCTGCCATATGATTTCCCTATTTTTTGGGATGCATCACAAGCTTGACAATATGCATGTGCATCACTGTGCAACAGGGGCCACCATAATCCAACACACAACACCTTTTCTTGCATAGTGGCCTCCTGCCACTCCCCCATGAGCCTCAACCAAGATGTCTTGTCTTTCTTGTTCTAAGACATACCTTCTTAAAACTTCATCCACTCCCAACTTGTACATTTGAACAACAATCAATGTAAAGTCAACTGCATGCGAAACTAACTCCTTCTTTTGTTGCACCAAGTATTCAGCAAGCGCAATACCAGTAGTTAGAAAGTGAATGATATCTGAAAAGTGTTCGAAAACCACTTTAATGACAAAGAGTTGTGCATCAGGTAGTCCCTCCTCTATATTGGTCGGTTCCTCCCCATTATCAATGCACAGTAGATTATCGGAATTAAATTAATCTAGAACTATGATGATCTCAAAATCATATTCTTGAAATATCAACAACCATCTACAAATCTCCCCCCCCCCCCCCACCCCCCCAAAAAAAAAGCTTCTCCCCAACATAGGCTTGTTGACCAAGTACTTCAAAGCAGAGTTGTCAGTGAAAATCTTGAAGTGCCCTCCTAGTAGATAATGCCTTTATTTATGCAGAGCGTAGACCATATCCAACCTTTCCTCTCTATGGTTGAATAGATGTGCTCTGAACTGGAGAGCTTCTTACTTACAAAGGAAACGGGGTGATCAATATCTCCTTCTCCTGGTTGCACTAAAAAAACCACAAGTGCAATGCCAGATGAATCAACATGCACATGGAAGACCTTGGACTAGTTAGGGAATATTAAAATAGGTGCAGTAACCATATTTTATTTCAGTAGCTCAAATCGTTTTTGGCATTCCTCATCCCAGAAAAAGGACACATCTTTCTTTAGCAATTTCTCCATGGGTGCAGTGATCAAAGCATAGCCTTGAATGAATTTTATATAATATTTGGTGTGTCCTACAATAGAGCACTGCCGTTTTTCATTGGTAGGAACCTAAAAATTGATAATAATTGCAATATTGGATGGATCTACCATCAGCCCTTGCTGAAAAACAATATGCCCCAACAAGATTCCAAAATGAATACACTTATTCAAGTTAAGAGAGACCTGATGCTTCCTGCAAGTGTCGAACATCATGCACAAGTTGGAAACATGCTTCTTTAGTAGTCCAAACATAATACAATAATAAAAGTACATTTCCAAAAAATTATGCATTAAATCCTTAAATGCAACTAATACTACGTGTGAGAATATATCAGGTGCATTCTTCCACCCAAAAGGCATGACTGTGTATTGGAAGGATCCCCTTTTTGTTGCAAAAGTGGCATTACTTCGATCTTCTAGTGTGATCCTTATATGATGATACCCTCAAACTCCATTAGTGAAAGATTAGGCCTCTTGTCCTCCCACATTGTCCAATATCTCATTTGAAAATGGAGTAGGGAAGGGGTAATAGTATGCATGCATCATTCTGTTTGTGCAGGTCCACACAAATCCTGATTTCTCCCTTAGTCTTCTTTTCCTAAACAACCATCGGGCTCACCCAATTAGACTTCTCCACAGGCTCAATGATTCCTACAACAACAATTTTCTCTAGTTCTTCCTTCAATTTATTCTTATATTTTGGATATAACTGGTATGGTTGCTTCTTGACAGGGTTCAAATTTGGTTTCAGAGTGATTTTCATAACTCCCAAATATCCAACAATTCCTTCGAGCTCAAATTTTTTTGTGGGAAACATGTCTTGTTGTAATATCCCAAAAGGGAGAATGCAGTAATACTAAAAGACAATATAAGAACTGCAATAAAGGAAATAATAAATCTAAATACAAAAAAAAAATGTATAGATAAGCTGAGCCTTTTTATTATATTGAGAATATTTACAGTTACAACAGTGGAAAAATAGAGGTACTCTAGCCAAAGAAGTGGCCTAGAATGACCCTGCAAACATGCTACAACTAGCACTACGTAACTGGGGAGCTATAGGAAGAAATTCTGCATTGTCCCTTTTGTTGATGATGTACATATATCTGCTTCAAAGGGAAATTTAGATCTATGGAGCTCTGATGATGCCAAGATTTAAGATCTGACCAATGTGATGGAAGCCCAATATAACCCAGAAAGGATTTTCCAAATCTACAACTTTGGAAAATCACCCTTCTAGGGTTTTATCCTTTGACTGCTGGGTTATATAGATCTAAAGCTAGATCTAATCCAAAAATTTCTCCAATATGTTATATAAACAGATCTGAGCTTTGAGGGATGATCCCTCTTTCAGATCTACAAGCTAGGAGCTTGAGATCTTGTCTCTACTTCCTCCTCCTTCAAGTTGCAGCAACTGAATATGCAACTACTATAGAAAATTCATTGTACAAGAGAGAGAGACCCTATTCCTACTGAAATATGCTACAATAAGCTCCATTCATATGGAAACAGTGATGGCAAGGTGAGGGGATGATCCCTCATAGGATTACTAGCTGAAATTCTAGCAACTTCCTTCCTCCTTTGGATCTGTAATGATGGACTGTGTAATACTTGATGGGATTACTACTCATAGGAGGTCAATAAAGTTTTTCCTGATGCTATATTTTAAATGAGGCTCTGGGATTTCTAAACTTGAAGCCCAACTTGATAGGAATAATCCTTCACTGGTTCTCCAGCTGAAATACTGAATACAACCTCATCCTCCCACACTGATCTTCAGAAATTTCATAATTCCTGAAAGTAGGTGTTCTGCAGAGAGTGGAAATAATGTGGCACCAATGCTTGATAATGAATTTAGAACAACCCTCCTCCTTATATATCACTCAAGGAAAGAGGTGGGATTCCCACTCAGGAACACCCTGTGCTAAACAACATTGCTGACTTAGCTAAACAACACACGAATGCATGGAATGTCAAATGAAAATTATAGATCTAAACAGATCTCAAAATAATAATCAAAATCCTCCCTCAAATGTGGCCTTCATCTCCTTTATATAGTTTATGAGCCTTCCCATGCCTTGGCCCACCTGTAAACTGCGTTGTGCATCTAGACATAATCCTCCATGTTTGACTGCGCTGTCTCTCCAAGTCCTCCATCATGTCTACATTCAATGTAAACCCTCTCCATCATGTGTGCATTAATTTCACTACTTCCTCCATCACTTAATCATGAATTCTCTATGACCTTACATTAGATTCCCTCCATGATCTCAGTAGACTGCGTCAACCTCCATGATCTATCTCATTAATGAGACATGATCTCCACTCCATTCACATTAGTTGTTTCTCTACTACTCCATTATGAAGATATATGTCTAAATAATCTACATTCACACATCAGAAGTGGATATTATTCATCTTTGAGGATTATGGGTCCCTCCACCCTTTTATTTACTTAATTAATTAGGAAAATTAAGAATTCTAATATTCCAAATAACTTGTGAAAAATTTGGAATATTACAATCCTCCCCGGAAAAATGTTGCGTGTGCTCAAGCAACTGAAAAAGTAGATGCAAAAGCCATCTATCCCCTCCAAATGGCATCCACATAAGGAAGGCCTCCTCCATTTGCTGCAAGGTGTTATGAATGTTTGGTTTCCAAAATTGGGTCTCAAAAATGCATAGAATGACTTCCAACTGTATGGTTAGATGTCCTCCTTTCAACATGAAGTACCAAATGACAACCATATGGTGTCCATCATCATCATCAATACATGAGATACATAAAATAAAGTGATTCTTTCCACAAAGGAAAAACTCCATCTCACAATACATCTCTTCATCTCATGCTTTATGAAGTAGATTGAGAATTGACATGCCCACATCCTTAGCCCTATTGGCCTTGTTGGATCCAAGCATCATCCCAACATTATGAAAAAGAATAAATAGAGATATATGGGTAGACAAATATGTCAAACCGTATTCTCCCAATAGTAACCACTGGAGTAGGGCCTCTTATTGCCATCCTCCATCTCCTTCATGTAAGAAGAACAAGCCAAAATCGCCCAAAAGCAACCAAAGCAGCAAGAGATCTTGCTGCCTTTTCACCTCCTCATGTGCATCATGGAGTAAAAACATACTGATAGACATTTGGAATGTCACATCAACCCAATACAAGAAAGCACCATTAATACACATCATGAGAGTACCATGCCAAGTTTTACACAATAGAAAACACATAGACATAGGAGATGTCATGTGATGTCGAAACTCTCTTAAGGACAACCCAAGTGAACATGTCTTCTTTTGCTGCATTCTATCATTGATACACAAGCCATGAATCAGAAAAATATGAGCTATTGGGTGGTAACCATACTCATCCAAGATCAGCCAGTGCAACCATGCCTTTTTTCATTTCATTTCATGAGTGTTTTTCAAGGCATGGATCAAAGAAATAGGAGCCTTTGGGTAGTAACCAAAATCACCCAAGAGAAACCAGTGTAACCAAGATTCTTGTTGGCCCATGTCATATATCAGAAAGTGGTCATGCAACCCCTTTCTTATCATCCTCACCCACTCATCCCCATGTGGATGATGAATGATGTTCTGCATAAACATGGTATCCTCCATTTGTATAATACCATTCTCCTCAAACTAATGAAGAAATTTGCACTCCATGAAATGTTGAAGTGCACCTCTAATGAGATCTCTTAATGAAACCTTCTTCGCATCAATGGCCCTCCAAAACCAATGAGGTTTTAGATCTATTGCAGGTAGAATTTTCTCTTTGAGCTGTGAGATGCTCACTGAGAAAGTGTCATCTAAAAAGGAGAAAAGATTCCTCATGTTTACCATTTATCATATTTACCTCCATTAGTTCATGAGTGAAGCTACCTTCAAAATGCTCCAAGAATAATGGGGCCCCTTCATTATCACTGCTACTAAGTGACAACGTTGTAGATATGCATGGTATTACATATGCTATCTCAAAGCAAGGCACAATGTTGATCTCATAACCAGTCATTATACATAGGATCATGCTCATCCCATTTTCTGAAACTATACACTTCAACTCAAAGGGTTGAGTGTAGTTCATGAATGAAAAACTAGGATATATTTTCATATCCTCCTTGATTAGATCAAGGGTCCTCTGCACTGTGATAGGTTGCTTCTTCAAATTAGCATTTTTTTCTAACCCTTGGTTATGCATTGACCTTGATCGCATGTCCTCATAAGTTTCAATAAGATCTACTGAAAAAATATGTGTTGAAGATGTATGGATACCTTGGATCAACTGGTGTGTGGGAACCTCTTGCAAGAACACAAGAGTTCCTCCAACCGGGACAATGGTGTCTCCAACTACTGGTAAGAGTGATGGTTGCTCTTCTCCAAGTGTACCAATGTTGGAATATACCTCCTCTTCCTCATGCATCTCCTGAATCATGCATGGGACTCTATGTGTCAGGAGCTCAAGACTATCTTGAAAATTTGCAAGTGTCCCTTCTCCGAATGCAAGTACTTCTGCAGCTGGTGGTGAATGTAGTGACCCCTTGTCTAGAGTGACAAGAATGACATCCTCCTTTTTTTTGTTAGGAAATGTCTCTTTGTGACACCTCTCTTTTTTCTTCACATCAAACTTCTTCCTCAACTTGTGAAATAAATCTGAATATTTAGTCACCTTTGCATGCTCCATGTGATTAAACCACCAATCATTGGCTTCACCATAAAGATGAAGTGCTTCAATTTGGACAACCTCTTTTTCAGCCACAAGATGTAGCATTAAAAATGTATCTAACTCTTTCCTCCAAGCCTTAACATTGCTTGAGGAAGACCCATCAAATATAGGAAAATAGAATGTATTGTGCCTCTTCCTTCTATTCTTTTATAAGTTTATCTTTCTTCCTGATTTTGATGACTGGAGGGAGTTGATTCTCCTTAAGATAACTCACAAGGCATGCTTTGTATATTAAAGATATAAGTAAAGGTCTCATGGAGTCTCCAAACTCCATGTTTCTTATTTCTTCATTTGACTACTTTAGTTACCTTCTTCAAAGTGAGCCTGGTAGATATATGGAGAGATTTCAGATTAGGTTTTCTTTGTTGAAAATAAGAGTGCTTGGAAAAAAGTAAACAATAAATCTAAAGAAAAAAAATAATAATGTACAAGAAAGTGATATTTTTATTATATGGAAAATTCTGATTCTGTTCAAAAATAAAGTACTCTAACCCGAAGTGGCTTAGAATGATACACCAAACATGCTACAACTAGCACTACGTAATTGGGGAGCTACGGGGAAGCAATAATACACTATCTATATATTTTGATAATGTACATATACTTCTTCTGAAAATGCAGATCTATGGAGCTCAAGAGCTCTGATGATGCCAAGATTTAAGATCTGGCTAATGTGATGGAAACCCAAGATAACCCAGAAAGGATTTTCCAGATCTACAACTTTGGAAAATCACCCTCCTAGGGTTTGATCCTTTGACTGTTGGGTTATGCAGATCTAAAGCTATATCTAATCCAAATATGTCTATAATATGTTATACAAATAGATCTAATCTTTGAAGGTTGGTCCCTCTTTTAGATCTACAAGCTAGGAGCTTGAGATCTTGTCTCTACTTCCTCCTCCTTCAAGTTGCAGCAACTGAATATGAAGTTGCTACAAAAACTACGATGTACAAGAGGGAGAGACCCTATGCCTACTGAAATATGTTGCAATAAGCTCCAGGTAAATGGAAACAATGATGGCAAGGTGAGGGGATGATCCCTCACAGGATTACTAGCTGAAATCCTAGCAACTTCCTTCCTCCTTTGGATCTGCAATGATGGACTGCATAATCCTTGATGGGATTACTATTGATAGGAGGTTAATAAATTTTGGCCTGATTCCAGATCTGAAATGAGGCTCTGGGATTGCTGATCTTGAAGCACAACGTGATAGGAATATTCCTTTACTGGTTCTCCAGTTGAAATACTGAAGACAACCTCCTCCTCCCAAACTGATCTTCATAAATTGAATAATTCCTGAAATTAGGTATTCTACAGAGAGTGGAAATGATGTGGCACCAATTCCTAATAAGGAATGTAGAAAAACACTCTGACTTAGATATCACTCAAGGAAAGAGGTGGGATTCCTGTTCGGGAACACCTTGTGCTAAACAACACTGCAGAATTAGCTAAACAACATAAGGATGCATGGAATGTCAAATGAAAATTCCAGATCTAAACAGATCTCAAAAGAATAATCAAAAGTCTCCCTCCAATGTTGCCTTCATCTCCTTTATATAGTTTATGAGCCTTCCCATGCCTTGGCCCACCTGTAAACTACACTGTGCATGTGGACATAATCCTCCATGTTTGACTGCGCTGTCTCTCCAAGTTCTCCATCATGGCTACATGCAACGTACACCCTCTCCATCATGTGTGCATTAATTGAACTACTTCCTCCATCACTTCATCATGAATTCTCTATGATCTTACATTAGATTCCCTCCATGATCTCAGTTGACTACTTCAACCTCCATGATCTATCTCATTAATGAGACATGATCTCCACTCCATTCACATTAGTAGCTGCTCTACTACTCCATTATGTAGATCTATGTCTAAATAATCCACATTCACACATCAAAAGTGGATATTATTCATCTTTGAGGATTATGTGTCCCTCCACCCTTTTATTTACTTAATTAATTTAGAAGATTAAGAATTCTAATATTCCAAATAACATGTGAAAATTTTGGAATATTACACTTGATATTAGGTCAATAGCTCCACAAACTTTCCCACTGTGTCATCATCCCAATATTATCCTATTTTGGCCAACTTGGGTTGTTCCTCCGTCCCAATGTTGACTTCCTTTAGTTTTAAAGGCTTAGTCACATCTGTCATTCCTAACAAGGGCCCTTCAATTGTGTGCTCCCCCTCCGATTCTGGGATATTGATATTTCTTGGATCTTCATCATTATCTTCCACTAACAGATTTCTGTATTTGGAAATATCTTGCATCTGCACTTCCCATGTCGGTGCAACACATTCTAGTTGAGGTCGGGAATCATCAAAGACAATTTCTTCTGTATGTTGTAAGTCTTCGTCCAGTCCTTCTAATCCACCAACCATGCCGAATGTTAAGATATAACATTCACTCATTGTATCCTATTAATATTCCCTTGGCACAAATCTGTCTCTAAATACCCATTTGGCCCTATGCTTCTTATCCCAAACCTCCATCCACGTAGCCAGGTGTTTGTGTGGATCACCTCGACCACCAAAAATATCAGCGGGTTGGGAAGTGGACTACTCAAAGCGCAACCACATCATCCTACAACATTTCTCCCAATCCTCAAAGTTCCCTTTGTGTGTATCCCACCAACGTGCTAGAGTTGCATGCATGGCAAGATCGAGTGCCCAAAACCTTCACTCTTTCGGGACAACCTTCTCCATTTTTTACAAAAATAAAACGATATTACTAGAACCATCAAAATAGGGAAATTCATGTACCTCAGAGGAGGTGCATTGCAAATTTTTAGTGACTCTGAGGCAGCGCATCGCAGAAACATCATGTAGGAGATTCTGCCAATTCTCCATTTCCCCATTTGAGTTAGAGAAACATGATCTATCCTTTTACCAATTCAACATCCCATCAGCAGTTGGGTTGATCTAATCCTCATCTCGTGCAGTCAACTTGTAGATATGGTTGACATCATCTCCATCGTGCATTGGTTATGTATATCTCTCTCCTTCCACAGGATCCAAAGGTACTATAACCTGAGTATCATTGTTTTCAAAGATCATACTCCTGCGCTTTAAGTTGATGTTGCCCCTAATGTCGATGGCCCAATCTAGCCCTAGAAACATAGGGTAGGGGTCTACATCATCCACAATCTGTATTAATTCAAAGTATACGCGTAGCTTTACTCTAGTAATATCTACCAGAACCTGTGGGAGTCTCCCAAGTGGAATAATATTATGTTGATTGGCCATGCGTAGCTGAGTGGTGGACCATTCCAACTTTGTTTCACCCATATTATGCTACGTCTTCTTAGGTAGGACATTCACATCAGATCCCAATTCCACAATGACTTGATCCATCTCATATTCCCCAATTTGCATGGTCATGCGCATCTCCTGGCCAATTCTTATTCTTGTAGATATTTTTTACAACCTTGCTCTCAGTTCCAGGAAATTCCTTATCCATGCAAATATCTATTAGAGCCTAAAGGTTGTCTACTGCTTTCTAGTTTTACTTCATCATCGATCTTTGCTTCTGTTCTTGACTTGGATGTTGATGCACCTGTGGCAGCAAAATCCTTTCTAGCTTCTACAAAAGTCTCCTTCTCACTCTGCAAGTTGAGTCCTTCCTTATTTTTAGAAGCCTTCCTGATCCAGGGTTCTACATCATCATTCCATCCCTCGTCTTCTCCAGTAGCAACACCATTGCGTGTAATTATGTTTACACTCGATTCATCATCCCATATCTCAGCTCTAACCATTTTTACATTCTTTGTAGGTGTTTGAGGTTGCTTCTACTACATTCTAACAATCAAAATAGGACAATATTCAATAACATGATCAAATTTTCTACAATACATGTAACACTATCGTGCAGGGGTCAGACAGTCATGCGCAAAGTGTCCAACATATCCACAGTTGTAGCAGATCAATTGTCCTCTTCCCCATCCTGCAACTCCACCTATACCTCCTCCTCTTCCTCTTTCCAGAGATCCACCATGCCCAGAGGGGGATGCTAGTGAAGATGGGTCGACCTGCACTCTATAGAGGTTGGAATTGTCTATCATCAAATCAAATGTGTGGAAGTGGTGCTCATCATGGCCAACCAACGAACAAAACCTACACCTTTTTTTCTTTAGTTCTGGTACATAACTTCCTAATCGAGGGAAATGGTTTATGTCATACCACCTAGCCACTTGAAAATCAATGCACCATAATATGGGAGTACCATTCGGTCCTGTAGCATCCCTAGGTCACAACGGATTTTGTCCTCCTACTTGCATGTAATATTGAAGCAAGGTACACTGATCTTTAGTGTGACCAGAACCCTTACAACGTATACACCATACATCTGCTCTGACTTATTTTCCTCTGTCTCTGTGCATGTTATAAATCTCCAAGTGCATCGCTTCTAACTGATTTTGGATTTGTAGAGTTCCAAATTGGTCATCATTTCTGGGCGCGACTTCCAGCTTCATGAAAACTTCAAGAGCCTCAACCTGAGAATCAATTTTCTATTGATTCAGAGGGTTGTGAAAGTGTGGAAATATCATGGAAACAAACCATTATTTATGCTTCTTATCATCATAGATAAATCCTCCATCACTGATAGAGCGCTTCAATCATTGATCTGCCTCCTAGACAGATTCGTTTGGTTCTTGTCGGATTTCTTTCAGCTCTGTTACACATTGTGAGTAGGACTTTGGTTTTCTGAACTGCTTCTTTAAGGCCTTCTTGATTTCATCGATAGTAGGATCAACGTTCTGAGCCATATATCCCACAAACGAATCCATCTCACAACCCTCAAATGCCATGGCTAGCTGCGTCCTCATGAAAACATCAGTGTTGAAATTTTGCGTAGTCCATACTACATCTGCAACAAACCAGAATCTCTCTATCTCTTCATCTCCCGCACCCTTGACAGTGGGTAGCTTCATATGTGCAGCCATATTGCCTCTTGGTGGTGGTGGAGGTGGAGTAGTAGATGACTTTACCTTGCACGAGTTCAACTGCGGGGTAGCTGGAGGGCTACCTCCAGCGCGTGTAGCCTCACCACTCTCTGTATCAACATTAGTTGGGTCTCTAAGAGGGCTATATACCAATCTGTCTCCCCTCTGGTTAACTCAAAAGTACTTTCCGTTGCACATAGTGCTTTCAACTTTGTTTGGGGTCATTTACTCAGTGTGACTGCAAAGAATACCCTTTTCACACAATAACATCTTAATCAACAAAGGCAGAGGGTGTATGAACTTACCTCTCAGTATTTTGAAGAACCTCCTTTCTGCTTCAGAATATGACACAAATTGATCTACTACAAAATTTGTCACAAACCCACCCAGAATTTTATTAACCTAATGGTCTACAGTGCAGGTGATGGAGTTATCAGTCTGCTCTAACTATTGGATCAACTCAGGTGTCCACTGAGTGATCTTATCATCCTTATAGTGTGTTTGAAACTCAACTAACCTTAATAAACACCACTGTAATTCATGTGTAAAGGTTACAAAGAAAATTTAATGGACCTCTGTGAAAATATACTTTTATTCCCACTCTTCAATAGAAAACTTCTTACTTTTATTCTTCTTGATGGAGAATTCACGTATATTTTTCTCAACCGAGTCTTATAATTCAATCTTCGATGGTTGCCACAACATCTAATCTCTCTCAAAATGATTCTAGTCCTGACAACAAAACTATTTTTGGGCTTGAGGGGTCTTGACCTAGGGTCAGAGTTAACAGGTAACCAACAAAACCCTCTTACTACTGGCCCTTTCAGAAATGACCTGCTTACGCAGGCCAAAGTCTCACCCAAAGCAGTATGGGGGGGTGCTGGAACCAGGTTTCCACACCCTGAGAGAGAATTAAATGAAGTGGGTGTCTTTAGGTCTATCTTATTACACAGACTGACTTGCACACCAGAAACCCTAACCAAAGACCCTATGTCAATTAACACAGGTTAACTGTGCACGCATACACAAACAATGTATCCAGAGTCCCTCTAAATGTTCTAAAAATGTAATATTTTGCTTTCAAAGAAATAGATCTATGCAATTATCATTTATTAACAATAAAAAAGGTACACAACCTATCCAATCACAGTTTAACATAAATAATATGTAGTAAACGAAAATCATACACAAAATAGATCATAAAATAAGTCATTGATGCATTTGATACTTAGGTTCGCTAAAATAGATCTGTATTCATCAATTGTTCACAAAAACCCTTACAATTATTTAGATCTACTCGCACACACAACTAGCGGGGTCCACACATAGCCGAACTAAGGTCTCCACGCACATAGCCAATAGTAACATTTTCAAACACAAACGCTTAACACAGACTTAATTTAGACCAACACAAATTCATTTTCATCCAAAAACTTGCTTATCCGACTCGATCTATAATTCTACTTATACCTTGGTCTGTGCTCATAATAAGGTCCTCAAATTGTGGTTTGATACTCCTATATTTACCCTTTGACCCATTACAACTCATGAAGGGGCTTTGACCCACCCCAAAGCCCCTTGCACGACTCAAAACTACAAAAATACTATTATTTAATCTCGAAAATGTGGTCCTAAGGGACCCTGCTCCAAAAATCATAAATATATTTCTTTAATAATGAGACATGAAACATGTTATGAACACATATGTAAGAAGGTAAAGCTAATTGATACGCTATTATTCCAACTCAGCTCAATATTTGAAAAGGGCCACAAAATCGGGGGGAGGGGGGGGTGCAGTTTTGCACAAATTCCCCAATGCAGAGTAATTTTCCTAGGTTTCACCCTTACATACACATGATCTCCTACTTGGAACTCTTGAAATCTTTTCTTTTTATCAACATACAATTTTTGGCAATATTGTGCTGCTTTTAAATTCATCCTTACCTTCTTCATTGTTTCTTCCATTTCCTTCAACATGTCGGTCCTAAAATCAAATTTTCCTCTGGACTAGTCCAAAAAATAGGTGTTCTACACCTACATCCATAAAAAAATTCAAATTGACAAATTTTTATAGAGGTGTGATAGGTATTGTTATAGGAAAATTCCACCAAGTAGATATAGTCTTCCCGCTTAGTTGGTTGTTGCATTATGTACATTTGTATCATGTCTTCGAGTACTTGATTTACCAGCCGTTGTCTGCCCATATGTTTGGGGATGGTATGCAGTGCTAAATTGTATTTGAGTACCCAACCCATTAAATAGAGCTTTCCAGAAATCAAATGTGAACTTGACATCTCTATTGGAGATTACAATCTTAGGTATCCCATGCAACCTAAAAATATCTTTCATAAATATGTTAGCAATTTGTACCATTTTGTAAGTAGATTGCACTAGAATAAAATGTGCAGAATTTCTCAGTTTATCCACTACTACCATTATTAAATAATTTTTCTTCATGGTATTTGGTAACCTGGTAATAAAAGAAATCGTGATAGTCTCCCATTTCTATTTGGGAATGGGAAATGGGTGAAGTATTTTAGTAGGATTTTGATGTTCAGTCTTCACTTACTGACATTCTAAACACTTAGCCAGGTATTCAACTACCTCCTTTTCACTCCCAACTAGAAATATTATTTCCTTAGGGAAATGATAAAATTTTGATAGCCTGGGTGGGATGCATAAGGAATTATGTGGTACTCGTCAAGAATTACATTTTTAATGCTTATTTGATTGCGAAAATACAATCGACCTCGGTATATTAATAATTTTTTAGAATTTACCTCACATCTAAATTTTCACTCACTCTTGGTTGAGTCCTTTGCTTGGTGCTCCAAAAATTGATATCCATGATCATTTTTAGCAGCATCTTCAATCTTATCCTTGAATAAAGTTCCTTTTTTATAGAACAAGATCTCATAAACAAAATTCACTTTTCTTCTCAAGGCATCTGCCACACAATTTTCTCTTTTCTTCAAATGTTTAATTTAAAATTAAAACTCACTAAAAAGTGTGACCTAACGCGCTTGTTAAGCATTTAGAGTGGGATTTTTAAAATAATTTGGTAGGATATTATGATCATTCATCAATGTAAACCTCTTTTGAAGTAAATAATGTTGCCACATTTTCAAGGTATGAATTACAAATTTTAATTCTAAATTATATGATAAATATTTTTTTCATGTTTTTTCAATTTATGAGATTCGTATGCAACCACTTTGCTTTCTTGCATAAGTACTCCTCCCACCTCTTCCTTACAATTGTTTGTACAAACAATAAACTCTTTTTCAGGATCAACAATTATCATAATAGGAGAAGTAGTCAGAAAATGTTTTAATTGGTCAAAGCTATTTTGGCACTCAATCGTCCACTTAAAGGTCCTCCCTTTTTCTGCAAGGAAGTTATGGGATAACCCATATTTGAAAATCCTTGGATAAATCACCTATAATAACCTGAGAACCCCATAAACGACCTTATATCATTCACATTCTTAGGTGAAATCCATTCCATTATGGTTTTTATCTTCTCCAGGTCTACAACTATACCATCTATGGTAAAAACATGTCCTAAGTACTTAAATTGTTCCTTGAAAAATTTAGATTGAATGTATTTCGCATACTGTTGATGTTCTCTCAGGTTATGAAAAACAATTTGCAGATGCTTTTGATGTTCTTCCATGTTTCTAGATTAAATAAGAATATCATCAATGCAAATCAATACAAACTTATCGAAATACAGATGAAATATATTTTTCATGAGACACATGAACACCACTGGAGCATTGGTTAACCCGAAGGGAAAGACCACAAATTCGTAATTCCCATAGTGATTTATGAAGGTGGTGTTGCATATGTCCTCCTCCTTAATTCTTATCCGGTGATAACCAGGTCGCAAGTCAATTTTTGAAAATAAAGTCGCTACTTTGACTTGATCAAACATATCATCTATGCAGGGTAAGGGGTATTTGTTTTTTGCTGTTAATTTATTCAAGTGCTTATAGTCGATACATAATCTCAAGGTTCCATCATTTTTCTTGACAAACATCACTGGAGATCCCCACGGTGACACGCTTGGATGTATGTATTTCTTATCAAATAATTCTTGTAATTGAATTTTTAACTCCGTTAATTCCAGAACACATGCGATATGGAGCTCTAGATACGTGGGAAAATCCGGGTGTAAGCTTAATACTAAAGTCAATATCTATTTTAGGGGGTAGTCCTAGAATGTCTTCAGGAAAAATGTCAGTAAAAGTTTTCATTATGGGTAGATCTCTTAAAGTGGTAGTTTTCTATTTTGATTTTGTATAACCCACTTGTATCGCATAAAGTTGACATCCTTTTTTAATGCATTTCTCTAACTACGAAGATGTAATAAGCCTCAGTTTTAGGGGTGTTTTAATACCCTACACTTATTTTCTTATGCCTTCTTCATTTAAGTAACTGGTTATTTTTTCCTTACAACCGATAAGAGACCAAATTTTTTCTATCCAATCCAATATGCTGATTAGAGCGTCATATGGTTGCAGGGGAAGAACATTTAAATTTACATTTATGGGTTGATCTTCCAGCATCATAGGACAACTATATATTTTAGCTACCACCATCCTCCTATCTCCTATGGATAGTTTCACTAACCATTGATTTTTAAATTTGATTGACTGTAAGTGACATTTATTCACTACCTTGGGGATGACATAACTTAGACTAGCTCCTGGATCAATTCAAATAGACAGGCAGTGGTTAAATTTTTTACCTTCCAACTCTATCATAGTGGGTTGGTACTCTTCTTGATGGTCCTCTAGCAAAACATTTATTCTTGGTAGGCTCCTTGCCATATCTCCTACTATAGATGCTTCCTGGATCTGGGCCACGGGCTCTGCTCCCTTCCTGTAAGGGAAATTTTTGACGTAGTGTGTCCCTCCACATCCCCAACATTGCAATGGGGGTATGAGTGTTGTCTCTAGTTCAAATTTATTGGACTATTCAGTGGCCCTTAACTCATGTTGTGATTTGTGTTTCTGTTAAAATTTACCAAAGTTTCCGTTTTGTGGGTTTTTGTATGATCCCTTAAAATTTGATGACTTAAATCCTTTGAAATTTTGCGACTACTTTTGTACATTTTTCTTCACCCACGTTTTACTACCTTTTCCTTTTTGTTTCATTTTTTTATAACATAACCTGGCTTTTCTAATAATCTCATCCGTGATTTTTGGGTTGTCAAACTCAAGTCGTTCCTTCATGAACATTGGTAAGTTGTTAATAAACCACTGAACCTTCACTCTTTCTTCATGAATATATGGAAAATATCTCAGCAAAGAGTTAAATATCATTATAAAATCATCCATTATAAGTTTCCCGAACCTAAGTTCATGAAAATCCTTTTCATTTTCATCATAAAAGCGTCCAGTTAAATATTTATCCTTAAAATGGTTTTTGAAAGTCACCCCAGGTTAATTCTTGTTCATCAATCTTCCGTACGGTCTTCACCTCTTCCCAGCATCAGGCAGCTTTACCTTGTAGTTGATAAATTTCTAAAAGAGCCTATCATATTTTTAGATTTGAAAATAATTTTTCATATTAATGATCTAGGCTTCCGCAACTTCCTCCTGTTCCTCGTAAAGAATCATAGGCTTTATTTTCTTAAATTCACCTTGCAATTCTGTCTTCTACCTTTTTTATCCTTTATGCCCAGAGACATTATCCAACTCTTTGTCATTATGTTCGTGGTCTTCCTCGGATTCCTCGTTCTCCTTTCTTTTACTATGTGCTTTGGCCTTGTTTCCCTGCTCCATATTTGGAATAGGGTGTTTGTGACTCTGTCTATCAAATAGACTCTTCATAATCCTCTCTTGTTCTTGCATCATTCATTCATTATCTTCCCTCAACTGATCCATTTCACATTTTTTTTGTATCATCTCGTATAATGCCACATTAGTGTTTCAAGTCTCTTCCCCTAGCAGAACCCCCATTTCTAGGTTAGCCTCTACATTTGGAATTTGGCCACATCCAACCGCTGGCCTTCCTGGTGGTGTATGTGCAAATCTCCTCATGTTTTTCCTATACCAATAAATTTTAACAAAAATAAATTATTTTATATATATATATTACCCAAAGATGCCTCAATGCTATAACTCTAGGCTCTCATACCAGTTGTCACAAACCTTAACCCATCACCAAATGAAATGACCAAAGTAAAAAAAAATAAAATATATATATATATATATATATATAAGAATTGAAAATTTGAAATTCACATGTAAAAAATATAAAGAACTTCATACATTGAAAACACATTAACACTTAAGGTTTTAGTGTCTCATTATAAAGTTTAACTTATATCATAACATTGCAGTACTTCTCCCCGGATGTGGGTGACAGAATTGACATGCTTGACAATCACATCCAACACTCCTCGGGAAATAGAGATCTCTTGTGCAGAGCCTCATCTATTGTGGATCCTCATACCATTAGCCACTCACACGAGAATCATAGAATCATAAATGATGACGAGAGGATGGGAACTGTGTCACCATGCCCTGAGCATCACCTCACATCTATCACCATTAATTACCATCATGATTAACCTGTATTGCAGCCATACCCCTTCCCTTGAGCCTTCTAAGGTTCTCAATCACAGCATGCAGATGCGTGTGAAGCCTACTCATTGATATCCTCATCACACACATCCCCGCCCCTTTAAAAAGATGAGCCCTCAACCCCTTTCATTACTCAGTCTGTTATCTTAGCCTTTCGCCTCCCTAACTCTACTCTGGCTTCTCCCTGACTTCAAAAGGTTGTGAAGCTCCACCCTTAGTGTAGTGTTGCGCAGTCTCCTTTGGGCTGCCGCATCCCTTCCTGTGCATCTTCCCCCCATATATTTCTTCCCCCTTCACCCCAGTTTTTCTCACCCTTTCGTGTTACCTTTTCTCCTGAACTTCTCCCCCCTACCTCGATGCGTAATGGCTCCAAGACTTCGCCAATGTACTATCTAAGGAAGACAGAGAGGGGCTCTCCTTGGCCATTATCATCATGGCGAGGATAATCATCTCGAGTCGATAGAAGGCTACTCTTTTGGTACTTTTACAGGTCATAGTCCTGATCCTAAGCAGCAAGCAGAATCCTCTGGGCATGTTGCGTAGAGAGGAAGAGGCAGTCGGAGGAAGTCCACCATCTCTCCCCAGACGTACCCCTAGCACCACAAAATTGACCCGTTGCCGGTCCTGGAGAAGGAAGATGAGGATACAAACATTTGGGTTATGGACTCTGATGGCATCTGGACGCATGTTCCCGATGGAGTAGCTCTGGACTCCCCCATCCTCTGCGCACTGGTTAGCAATTCCAGGCATACAGTGGCATACATAGAGGCAGCTGTTGTGCAGGCTCCTACTTGCCCCATTAAGGAGGATTCCCCCAACAGTGATGATGAAGATGAAAAGTGAAGTCTGAGCAGCTGCACATATTTCCTATTTTTTTGTCATGCTTGCCCTCAGTGCTTTTCTACTACTGTTTACTTTGTGTTTCTTAGATATGTCAGTGCTACTGCGCATAATGCAATTCTCTATTTTAATTTTTGTTTGGGTTGGTTTCCTCCCTTGAGGCAGCCCAAAAACCGTGCAACAAAGGCTGGGATAGGCTAAGCGCAACTTTCCAACCCAGCCTTTAGCATATGTAACTTTATGTTTTCAAAATTAATAGAGTAGCCCAACCTACCAAAAAAAAGCATTGCAGTACTTCTAGGCATCGGTTAATTTAATGCATAGGGAAATTGATTTAATGGTTGATGAGAATGCTACAAGAGTACTTCCCACTTGCTCATCAAAATCTCTTGATGCTAAATGTGCTCAGTCCACTTATTGATCTTCACTCCATGATTCAATAACATATTGATGATCCTCCATGATGATGCTTGATGGATGGTGTAGATCATAGGATAAGGCTACAAGGAAACTAACCAACACATCCCTCTCATCATATGGGCTCATTCTATTGCTATAGGACATAGGTTTTTGGCTTGGAGCGACCTACAAGGGTTTGCTTCCTCCGTATCCAAACCTAGTTTTTCTTCCACCCTTTGGTAGGATTCTCTGCATTCTGAGACTGTTCAACAATCTGTTGTTTGTGCAAGATCCTAGGTAAGAGATTTGTGGTTTTGTTTTTCCATTGTCACATCAAAATTATGTTCTTATTCACCCTAATTCTCTAAGTTGTCTAACCCTTTTCCCGTGTATTGTATAGGAATAATTTATCTTCCCTTTCATATTTCGAAACTAGAACGGGTCTCATGCTTAGAGCCTCGAGGTCGGTAGGTACTTTGCATCTGCTAGAAAATAACCCTTCTTCGTTACTTTTATTCTGATCCTTCTTCTCATAAGATCTGTTGGGGTTTTGTCAAAAATTCTCTATTTATTCTAGGTTTATTTAGTACTAGGGTCAATTTCTATAGGTGAGGATAATGTACATATTCTCCTAACTCGTTACCTTAATTTCAAAGTTCTCAATCGTTTATACTCATGGTTTTCTTTGGGTGTTGGTGTACATGTACACATTCACCACGATTGGTCGGGTTTAATCCAGTTTTCTTCGGCTACATGTTTCTTAACAAGTCCTCTCTTCTAATTTTCGGGTGTGATGCGTATCTCTTGTGGTTTTTCCATTGAAGAGAGAAATTGTTATGTTCTTAAAGAAACCCCACTAGGGTTGTTTAGAGGAGGAAACCTTTAACTGTATAATCTTCCATAGTTTATTTCACTACTTAAATTATCAAGGCAAGAGTGAGTGGCTACTAATATTCCTTGGGTTGCACTTGGTTAATTCTAACCGTTAATAGTTTTATATGACCGAAACACTGAGTTTTGGTTCATTTTTCTATAATATGGATTTATCTAGCGGTTGTTGTCGGCACTTATGAAATTGAGAATTTTCCCTATATTTCTTGTTTACTAGAAAAACTGTATATACGAAAAGGGTTAATTATTATGCTGACTGATACATTGGGATGGTTTAATATATCACTTTTGTAGCATATTTTTCAATGTATTCACTTGTTATATATTTATGATATGATTATGGTATATTAATTTCTTACAAAATTTTCCAGTATTAATGTAATCATTTACATGGCATTCCTACTCGTTTCTACTGTAGTTGGAAATACTTTAATTTTTGTTCTTTTGCGGTAATTTTTTTATTAAAACTGTTATCCAGTTCAATTATTAGCTCGACTTAGTACTTTTACGTTCCATATTTATTTTACCTACTTTCGTTCTGGGAGAAATGTTATTTTCTTCACCCTGGTTGATTTATTCTTAAGATTCCATGGTAATGGGACTGTTAGAATCGATGTCGCTTCCACGGTAGTAAACGAGGAACTAACCCATTGCATAGGTTTCTTTCTCAGAAAAGGGTTTCATGGAAAATTCTTCTTTTTTCAAGGGTTTCTAAACAAACTTAACCAATCCCATACTCCATCCCAATAAATATTTTTCTGAAGAACTTACTAACAATTTAGCTACTCTAGAACACTCTCTTTTCTTATAAATAATTAAATTAGCTAACCAGTATGTATTTCATTATTATGCAATTTAAGATTCAGTATATTGCAATTCTAAACAAAAATACAAACACATATTTTTAATACTTATCTCTTATTCTGAAAATATACGAAACACTTGAACAAGAAACGCTCCACCCGACCTTGAGACCATTCTATATCACTACATCTACCCCCGAGCCTGCTTCACTTCCAGTATAGTTTGTCATAGGATAGTTTTGTAATGTTTATTTCCAGGCTATCTGTTCACAACCAGAATTAGCCACAAACATAAGTATGAGCCCCCAAGCTCTAGAAAAAACCCCACTGCACAACCAGTTCTATTTTATTTCTCAATTCCCTTGCTTTCCTCCTACCTCGGGTTCACAATACTCCCTTGGCCTTATCTTGGAAATTTTCTTCTTTCTAATGGAGGAGTTTGGGTGGGTAACTACCTCACCCATAACTGTCCAACTACACCGGGAGTGAGCTTAATCTAGCATTGCTTCTTAATCATGGTTCACAAATAAAAACATTATATTATGAAAACAAAATCAAACATATATTCACATATGTTTATTCTTCATATTAGCCATCTCAGCTCATAACTTAAAACAACATACTTTCTTTTTTAACTGCAATAATTGGTAAATCAATACCTATAAAGTTACGACAGGTGATTACATTATCTTTTATATTTTATAAAAAAAGTTTAAACATTTATTTTTTATTAGTTATGTATTTAAATAAATTTCATCTTTTAAAAATGCTTAATCCATTTAAATTATATAATTTCAACCATTCATATTTATAAAAATGATATCATATTACTTTAATTTTTTTTATTAAATATAAATATATAACATATATAAACAATATTTTAGGCTATGAAAAACAAAGGGGAAAGTATACAATTCATTATAAATAAGAAAAAATTGAAATCTATCTTCTATATTAGTGTAATATTCCCTGGTAACTTGTAAATATTACTTTTACTTTAGTTAAAAAAACATTTTGTTACTATGTAGTCCTCATAGAGATCAAATAAATAATTAGGAAATATTTAAGTTTGTTATGGAAAATATGAATGCTCATGCAAGAATCATAAGAAAACCACATGAGAGTGTAATGGAAGAAATAAACTCACTTTTCAAGGTGGTTGGAAAGTTATGGGTGAGGCGGTTATCTACCCAAAATCCTCTTGTAGAAAATAGAAATTCTCAGGAAAGGAAAATTGGGAGGGTTAAGGAACCTATGGAGATATGAACAGTAAAGACTGCGAGATTAGAGGGAAGACTGTGACAAAGATTTTTTTGTTCCTAGTAGTTGGCCAAAGGAACTCTCTCAAAAAAAAATTGAACAACGACTTGGCTATGTCTGGTTGGGACCAGATATTACCTAAAAGAAATGTTTCTATATGGTATTGTCCAACAAAAAACACCTTGCTTGTGAAGGTTGTTGGAAATATGATGCAGAGTGTTGTCCTTGATGGCAACCCACTGAATGAAGATGAAGACATGCAACTATTGACATGTGTTGTCCTTGATGGCAATCCACCTGATGAAGTTATTCTTGACTTGATGGACTTGGTAAATGATGTAAATATGATATGATATGATGTTTATATGATGCTGAGTGTTGTCCTTGAAAGGCAACCCACTTGATGAAGATGATGACAACTTACTTGATAGAATATGTCCTTGATGAAGGAAATCTGATGTATCTACAGTATGAACAGAAGGCAATGAAGAAAGGAATTCAGCATGTGCTAATTCTATGATGAAAAAGAGTATGTCTCTAGGTATACGCGGATTGGCCTAAGGGAAGTCGCGTATGCACGCGGAAAGGAATGTTCCAAGTCGCGTATGGGCTAAAGCGCTCAAAAAGTGCAAAACCAAGGGTAACCACCATGGCATTGACCCATTGTATTGGGTAATGATCCGCCTAATTGACCCCGTCCAGGTAGTTTTGGGCTTATGGTATTGTTTTGGTCCATGGTATTGAAAAAGGGTAAACCTATATAAGGAGAAGAAAATCATTGTGCAAAATATGAGAGTGGGTGCAAGATGTCTGAGCTTGAATGAATACTTCTCTCTGAAGTATATCTGAATGGAAAGGGTTACACTTGAATGATAAATCTGAATGTATGATGCACCAATGATGAAGAAGGGGATCTAGATCTGAATTGCTCTTGTATTTGCTAGATCTGTTTATGGAGTGATTAGATCTGTGATGAGGCGAACATCTAGGCGAACATCTATCTGAAGTAAAAGGGTAAATCTGAACTGAATATCTGATCTGAAGAAGTATGCTGCTCTATAATGATTGAAGATCTATACGCTACTTCGCCGCAGAGGAAGCGCGTATATACGCAGCTTAGCAGACGAGAAAGCGTGTATGCGCAATGAAATATACACAGAGGTATACGCTGGTTTGTGTGGACGGAAGCGCGTATATACGCGACATCAGTGAAGTGAAAGCACGTATGCAAACTAGGGTTTGCTGAAGCAAAGGGTATGAAATATCTGATCTGTTCTGCTGTGTTTCTGCTATCTGATCTGTGTTGTTAAGTATCTGTTGGTGATGTTTGTTTGTGCTTAAAAGTTTGGAAAGGGTCCAGTCTGGAAATATGATGAAATGTGGCCTGCAAGTGGTGTTCTATTGAAGTTGTTGGATCCAGTGTGAAAATTGATGAAACGTGGTCCAAGGTGGTGCTGAAGGTTGTAGCCTTCAGTCAGGGGGTTGTAGCTCCCTTCCAGGTGAGGCTGGTAAACGAGATCGGGGGTCGTAGCTCCCTTCCAGGAGAGGCTGGTAAACGAGTCAGGGGGTTGGAGCTCCCTTCCAGGAGAGGCTGGTAAACGAGCGCAGGTGGGTGCCTGCGTTTTTCTCTATAATAAAATATTGAAGGCTGAGCAACTGCAGCGGTGGTTTTCTCCCAACTTGGGTTTCCACCTAAAAATCCTGGTGTTCATGTGTGATGCTTATGTGTGATGGTTTATTCTGTTCTTACTGCACATGTTTACTATTTATTGAACATCTAATGAATGAATGAAGGAATTATATAAGTGAAGAATTAATGGCATAATTAGATCTCTGTGTATACGCGAGTTTTATGAAGGATATCCGCGTATATACGCTAGTTTGGTTCAGAAAAGTAGCGTATGGGTTTTAGAGAGTGAAAAAATAAAAATATCTGATAAAGTCCTAAATACTGATTCACCCCCCCCCTCTCTTAGTATTTTTTCCAACAATTGGTATCAGAGCAGGTCCTTCTGCAGAAGCTTGATCGCTTGAAGGAGATCCGTCGCAATGGGAAGTAAAGAAGGAGTAATGTCTATAAAGCCACCTCTATTCAATGGAAGCAATTTGATATTATGGAAGGTACGAACAAAAGCCTATCTGCAAAGTATTGGTGCATATGTATGAGCAATCGTGGAAGAAGGCTATCAATATCCGACAAGTATTCCTACTGATGCAGCTGAAAGGAAGAAGTATGAAATCAATGCCAAAGCAGTGAATGTCTTATTAGGAAGCATGTCTGAATCGGAATTTGCTAAAGTGATGCAGCTACATTCAGCAAAAGAAATATGGGACAAAATCATTCTAAGCTATGAAGGAGACACAAAGGTAAAAAGTGCAAAACTCCAAACTCTTAGAATTGAATATGAAAATTTGAAGATGCATAGTGATGAGAGTGTTGCCGGTTTCTTTCTTCGTCTGGATGATATTGTAAATCGAATGAGAAATTTGGGTGAAACCATAACTGATACTACTCTGGTGGAAAAGGTCTTAAGATCCTTGACATCAAAATTTGACTCTAAAGTTTCAGCTATTGAAGAAAGGCAAGATCTGCAATCGCTTACTATTGTTCAATTACATGGTACTCTGACTGCTTTTGAAATGAGACAAGGAGGTCCTTCTCAAGTAAGAGAAGCTGCTTTTAAGGCATCTACGAAAGGAAAGGAAAAGGAAGTTGTCAAAGAATCCAGCTATATATCCGATGAAGAAGAAGCAAATTTCGTGAGAAAGCTCCAACTAGGTACTGGAAGATTCAAAGGTAAGCTTCCCTTCAAATGTTTTGAGTGTGGTAAAGTTGGTCATTATGCTGCAAAATGTCCTTATAAAAGAAAAGAAGTAGTAAGAAGGAATAAGAACCGATCTAGCTCTAAGAAAAGTTGCTATGCTAATGAAGATAGTGATGAGTCATCTAATAGTGAGGAAGAATGTGAAGAAGATCTTAGACTTCTCATGGCATTTGAACAAAAAGAAGAAAATGATACTTTTATGGATGCTCTAGAGGAAAACGATTTTCTTGAAGAAAATAATCAACTCAAACTACGCTTAGAAGATTACAAAATTCTCTTAGAAGAACAAAAGATAATCAGAGAGACCATTGAAAAGAAGCTTGAAGAAGCAAAGAAACATATTGAAAAACTAGAATGTGAAGTGGTAAGTCAAAGAAAAGAAGTTGAGAAAGCAAAAACCTTGAATCTTAGATTTGCTAAAGGATCTGAAACCTTAGATGAGATCATCAAGGTACAACATTCTCCTCTTATAAAGACAAGTCTTGGATATACCGGAGAATCTTCTCAAACTTCAGCACCAAACTATCTAAAAGCAGTTACAGGTGGTTTACATCATTCAGCCACTCAGCAAGGGAATAAAGGATCTCTACAGGGAAAGCAGGACCATCTCAATTCGAGGAACACTAACAGGGATAGCTTTCAAAGACACTACAACCAATAGGTAAATTCAAATAGAAGATTCCATGATCGCAGAAATTTCTACTTCAATGGGAAATGTTTCACTTGTCACAATTTTGGTCATAAAGCTATTCAATGTGTTGCATATAAAACCATCATGACAAGAGAAGCAAGAAAGAAAAGGTTGGATACTGAACCAAAGAAGAAAAACTATAAAAAATTTTCTCCTCTTCAAAGTGAAGTTGAATGCACTTGTTGTAATAACTTTGGCCATGAAGAATCTGAATGCAGGAACAAGATCCAGCCAAAAGAACATGTTCCCTCAAGCTCTAAAATATGGAAAAAGAAAGAACCACCAGTTGAAAATTGTGGGATAGCATTATTTGCAGAAGGTGAAGAAAATCAATGGTACATCGATAGTGGGTGCTCAAGACACATGACAGGTGACAAAAGCAAACTTCATACTTATAATGCTCTAGAAAAGAAAAAGAAAGTTACATTTGGAAATGATACTCCTGCTGTAATTAAAGGAAAAGGGTCAGTATTTCTAAAAGAAAAGGTGAAGGCTAAAGATGTCATGTATGTAGATGGATTAAGGCATAACCTGTTAAGTGTTAGTCAAATGTGTGATCAAGGAGCAGAAGTGGTCTTCAGTTCCAAAGAATGTGTGGTTCGTGATCTTGATACAGGTAAAATCATTATAAAAGGAAAAAGAAATCCAAGCAACTTGTATGTACTAAACGGCATAGATCAATGTTACTTGAGCAAGTCTTCAGAAAATTGGCTATGGCATAGAAGGCTGGGGCATCTGAGTTTCTCTCAAATCAACAAAGCAAGCAAACTTCAAGCTGTCCGTGATCTTCCCAAGGTCAATCTTCCAGAAAGTACCATATGCAAATCTTGTCAATTTGGTAAGCAGACCAGAGTACGATTTAATGCCAAAGAAGGATCATCAAGTAAGCCTCTTGAACTCATTCATACTGATATCTGTAGACCTATGAGGAAAAATTCATTACGTGGGGATGAATACTATATCTTATTTATTGATGACTACTCTAGAATGTGTTGGATCAGGTTCATTAAACACAAAGATCAAGCACTTGAAAAATTTCAGAGCTTCAAAGCATTGGAAGAAAATGAATTAGATCTAAAAATCAAGTGTCTTAGATCTGATCGAGGAGGAGAATATTCATCAAATGAATTCTTTGATTTTTGTGAACAACATGGCATTAAAAGACAGTTCTCTGTAGCAGGCACTCCACAACAAAATGGTGTAGCAGAAAGAATGAATAGAACAATTGTTCAAATGGCTAGAGTTATGCTTGCTGATTCTAATGTTCCTCACATGTTCTGGAGTGAAGCAGCACATACAGTAGTTAACATTCTCAATAAGGCTCATGTTCGGGTAAATAGTGACAAAACTCCATATGAACTCTGGTATGGCAATTCTCCCACTGTGAGGCATTTTAAGGTTTTTGGAAGTAAATGCTTTATCAAAAATAATGATGAAAAGCTTGGCAAATTTAAACCTAGATCAGATGAAGGGATATTTCTTGGTTACTCATCGTCAAGCAAAGCATTCACATGTTACAATAAAAGGCTTCGTAAGGTTGTTCAATGTATTGATGTTGTTATTGATGAGTCTCCTGCAGCTCCTAAAGAAGAAAAACAAACAATAAAAGAAGCTGATAGTGACAAATGGCCTTCTACATCAGATAGCAATGATATAGACAGTGGATCCAATGAAGAACCTGAAGATGATCTATCTGAAAAAGCTCCATCCAGATATGTTCAAAAGAATCATCCTGAATCTCAAATTTTGGGTGACAAGGAATCTGGTGTACAAACAAGGAGAACTCTTGTAGGATCTTCTAATCATTTGGCACTCATATCCACAATTGAACCACACAATGTCAATGAAGCTAGCAAATATGAATGTTGGAGGCAAGCCATGGATGAAGAACTTGTTCAAATTGAAAAGAATGACACCTGGGATTTGGTTCCAAGACCTCATGATAAAAATGTCATTAGAACTAAATGGATTTTCAAGAACAAGTTAAATGAGAATGGGGATGTTGTAAGAAACAAAGCTAGACTGGTTTGCAAAGGGTATACTCAACAAGAAGGTATAGACTTTGAAGAAACTTTTGCTCCTGTAGCTAGACTTGAAGCCATCAGAATGTTTCTTGCTTTTTCAAGTTATCAACAAATGAAAGTTTATCAAATGGATGTTAAATCTGCTTTTCTTAATGGTGATCTAGAAGAAGAAGTATATATAGAACAACCGGAAGGATTCATTTTGGGAAATGATGCAAATCTTTTTTGTAGACTTAAAAAGGCTCTATATGGTCTCAAACAAGCTCCAAGAGCTTGGTATTATCGTCTTGACAAATATCTTCATCAACAAGGTTTTTCAAAAGGGTTTGCTGATAGTAACTTGTACACAAAAATTGAAAATGATAAACGATTGATTGTGGTTGTATATGTTGATGACATCATTTTTGGGAGCAACGAAGAATCTTTGAGTCAAAAATTTGCTTCTGTCATGCAGCAAGAATTTGAAATGTCTTTACTTGGGGAACTAACATTCTTTCTTGGATTGCAAGTGCATCAAACGGCAAATGGTATTTTCCTATCTCAAGCAAAATATCTTAAGAAAATTCTGAAGAAGTATGGCATGGAAGAATGCAAACCTGTAAGTACACCAATGATAACCGGATGCAGTCTCAGTTCTAATGATGATTCTCCCACAGTGAATCAACCAGAGTACATATCGATGATAGGAAGTTTACTTTATCTCACTGGGACTAGACCAGACATTATGCATGCTGTTGGGATTGTTGGACGATTCCAAGCTAATCCAAAAGAGTCTCACCTTCAGGCTGTGAAAAGAATTTTCAAATATCTACAAGGAACTCAAGACTTTGGTCTATGGTATCCAAGGAATGCTGATCTTACTCTTCATGCTTACACTGATGCAGATTGGGCTGGAAGTGTTGATGATCGGAAAAGCACTAGTGGTGGTGCATTCTACATGGGGCCACGGTTAGTATCTTGGTTCAGCAAGAAGCAAAATTCTATTGCCTTATCTACAACAGAAGCAGAATATGTGGCTGCCGCATCTTGTTGCACTCAACTCCTTTGGATGATGCAAACCTTACAAGATTTTCAAATCAAATGTACTCCCTCCTGTCCCATTAAAGTGTGACAATACAAGTGCCATCGAGTCTTCAAAATCTGTTATGCATTCAAAGACAAGCATTCCCATCAAGTATCACTTCTTACGTGAACAAGTGCTTGAGCAAGCTGATGAAGTTGAACATGTTCCTCAAAGAACAAGGATGGCGATATCTTTACCAAACCTGCGCGGGGAGCGTCGAGTATCTAAGACGAGAAGGTTTGGGAGTGTTCTCTGCCCGATCCTGGAACAAATGCGCATCAATTTAGAAAGATAGCTTAGAACTAGTAGCTTTCCCTTTACTGATCGCGTATATACGCGAGTTCCCACACATAAAACCACGTATGTTTGGTCGCTGGAAATTTTTGGTTGGTTTAGCTCTCTTCAGCACAGCTGCAGTACTGTTTGGTATCTCTGGTGGTGTTCCAATTCTCATAATTCTGTCTCTAATGTTTTGATGAAGATTCCTTGATGATTTGTTGGTGGAAGGTTTCAGGATGCACAAACTAAGGGGGAGCCTTAGTCATTTGGAAAGATTGCTTGGTTGCACAGATTCAGGGGGAGCATGAGCTTTGCTGAGTATAATGCAGTGTTGGCATTATGATGGTTCTGAAATATGTTCTCATTCTTGAGGACTTTCTGGTGTTGGTCTTAATGTCATATATGTAATTTGATGAAAAGGTCATGTTGAGACCCATGATGTAAATCTTGTAATATTCAGTCATGTAAGGACTTGTCAAAATGTTGTAAACCCACTTGGTTGGGTAGCTGAGTCAAATGTTGTAAACCCACTTGGTTGGGTAGTTGAGTCTCTTATGTAAATCCACTTGGATGGATAATTGATGTAAGTATGAGTCTTTGGTGATAGAGTCATGTACTTCATTGAAAAATATGTTTGAACATTCAGCATGAACTCAGGGGGAGCTTGGTCACTTCAGTATACATCAGATCTGCAGAACGCTTCTTCTACATGAGGAGAAAAGGGGGAGAGTATGTTGGTGTTGATCCGCCCTTTGCCCTTGATGTCAAAGAGGGAGAGTGACATGGTGTTTGAATGCAGATAATGGTGTCAAAGAATTGGGAGAGTGACATGGTGTCAATATACTTATCTGTTGTGGTAACCAAACACCATCGTGGTTGCCATCAAGTCCAAAGGGGGAGATTGTTGGAAATATGATGCAGAGTGTTATCCTTGATGGCAACCCACTGAATGAAGATGAAGACATGTGACTGTTGACATGTGTTGTCCTTGATGGCAATCCACCTGATGAAGTTATTCTTGACTTGATGGACTTGGTAAATGATGTAAATCTGATGTGATATGATGTTTATATGATGCTGAGTGTTGTCCTTGAAAGGCAACCCACTTGATGAAGATGATGACAACTTACTTGATGAAGTTGTGCTTGATAGCATATGTCCTTGATGAAGGAAATATGATGTATCTATAGTGTGAACAAAAGGCAATGAAGAAAGGAATTCAGAATGTACTCAAAGTATGATGAAAAGGAGTATGTCTCTTGGTATACGCGGATTGGCCTAGGGGAAATCGCGTATGCACGCGGAAAGGAACGTTACAAGTCGCGTATGGGCTAAAGCGCTCAAAAAGTGCAAATCCAAGGGTAACCACCATGGTATTGACCCATAGTATTGGGTAATGATCCACCTAATTGACCCCGTCCAGGTAGTTTTGGGCTTATGGTATTGTTTTGGTCCATGGTATTGAAAAAGGGGCTCATGGTATTGAAAAAAGATAAACCTATATAAGGAGAAGAAATTCATTGTGCAAATCATGAGTGTGGGTGCAAGATGTCTGAGCTTGAATGAATACTTCTCTCTGAAGTATATCTGAATGGAAAGGGTTACACTTGAATGATAAATATGAATGTATGATGCACCAATGATGAAGAAGGGGATCTAGATCTGAATTGCTCTTGTATTTTCTAGATCTGATTATGGAAGGCTTAGATCTGTGATGAGGCGAGCATCTAGGCGAACATCTGTCTGAAGCAAAAGGGTAGATCTGAACTGAATATCTGATCTGATGAAGTATGCTGCTCTGTAATGATTGAAGATCTATACGCTACTTCGCCGCAGAGGAAGCGCGTATATACGCGGCTTCAGCGAAGAGAAAGCGGGTATGCGCAATAAAATATACATTGAGGTATACGTTGGTTTGTGTGGACGGAAGCGCGTATATACGCGACATCAGTGAAGTGAAAGCGCGTATGCAAACTAGGGTTTGCTGAAGCAAAGGGTATGAAATATCTGATCTGTTCTGCTGTGTTTCTGCTATCTGATCTGTGTTGTTAAGTATCTGTTGGTGATGTATTTTTGTGCTTAAAAGTTTGGAAAGGGTCCAGTCTGGAAATATGATGAAATGTGGCCTGCAAGTGGTGTTCTATTGAAGTTGTTGGATCCAGTGTGAAAATTGATGAAACGTGGTCCAAGGTGGTGCTGAAGGTTGTAGCCTTCAGTCAGGGGGTTGTAGCTCCCTTCCAGGTGAGGCTGGTAAACGAGATCGGGGGGTCGTAGTTCCCTTCCAGGAGAGGCTGGTAAACGAGTCAGGGGGTCGTAGCTCCCTTCCAGGAGAGGCTGGTAAACGAGCGCAGGTGGGTGCCTGCGTGCTGGTCAAGTCTGCGCCAGCACATATGTTGTAAGATGTTTTCTCTATAATAAAATATTGAAGGCTGAGCAACTGCAGCGGTGGGTTTCTCCCGATTTGGGTTTCCACCTAAAAATCCTGGTGTTCATGTGTGATGCTTTGTGTGATGGTTTATTCTGTTCTTACTACACCTGTTTACTGTTTATTGAGCACCTGATGAATGAATGATGGAATAATATAAGTAAAGGTTTAATGACTGAACTAGATCTCTGTGTATACGCTAGTTTCGTAAAGGGGATCCGCGTATATACGCTAGTTTACTGAAGGAAAGTAGCGTATGGGTTTTTAAGGAATGAAAAAGTAAAAAGATTTGATTATGCAGTAAATACTGATTCACCCCCCCCTCTCAGTATTTTTCCAACAATTGGTATCAGAGGAGGTCCTTGTGCAGAAGCTTGATCGCTTAAAGGAGATCCGTCGCAATGGGAAGTCAAGAAGGAGTAATGTCTATAAAGCCACCTCTATTCAATGGAAGCAATCTGATATTCTGGAAGGTACGTACAAAAGCATATCTACAAAGTCTTGGTGCAGATGTATGGGCAATCGTGGAAGAAGGTTATCAATACCCGGCAAGTATTCCCACTGATGCAGCAGAAAGGAAGAAGTATGAAACCAATGCCAAAGCAGTAAATGTCTTGCTAGGAAGCATGTCTGAATCAGAATTTGCTAAAGTGATGCAGCTACATTCATCAAAAGAAATATGGGACAAAATCATTCTAAGCTATGAAGGAGACACAAAGGTAAAAAAGTGCAAAACTCCAAACTCTTAGAATTGAATATGAAAATTTGAAGATGCATAGTGATGAGAGTGTTGCCAGTTTCTTTCTTCGTCTGGATGATATTGTAAATCGAATGAAAAATTTGGGTGAAACCATAACTGATACTACTCTGGTGGAAAAGGTCTTAAGATCCTTGACTTCAAAATTTGACTCTAAAGTTTCAGCTATTGAAGAAAGGCAAGATCTGCAAACGCTCACTATTGTTCAATTACATGGTACTCTGACTGCTTTTGAAATGAGACAAGGAGGTCCTTCTCAAATAAGAGAAGCTGCTTTTAAGGCATCTACAAAAGGAAAGGAAAAGGAGGTTATCAAAGAATCCAGCTATGTATCCGATGAAGAAGAAGCAAATTTCGTGAGAAAGCTCCAACTAGGTACTGGAAGATTCAAAGGTAAGCTTCCCTTCAAATGTTTTGAGTGTGGTAAAGTTGGTCGTTATGCTGAAAAATATCCTTATAATAGAAAAGAAGTAGTAAGAAGGAATAAGAAGCACAGTCTATAGCTCTAAGAAAAGTTACTATGCTAATGAAGATAGTGATGAGTCATCTAATAGTGAGGAAGAATATACAGAAGAAGATCTTAGACTTCTCATGGCATTTGAAAAAAGAAGAAAAGGATACTTTTATGAATGCTCTAGAGGAAAACGATTTTCTTGAAGAAAATAATCAACTCAAACTTCGCTTAGAAGATTACAAAATTCTCTTAGAAGAACAAAAGACAATCAGAGAGACCATTGAAAAACAACTTGAAGAAGCAAAGAAACATATTGAAAAACTAGAATGTGAAGTGGTGAGTCAAAGAAAAGAAGTTGAGAAAGCAAAAACCTTGAATCTTAGATTTGCTAAAGGATCTGAAACCTTAGATGAGATCATCAAGATACAACGTTCTCCTCTTATAAAGACAGGTCTTGGATATACCGGAGAATCTTCTCAAACTTCAGCACCAAACTATCTAAAAGCTGTTACAGGTGGTTTACATCATTCAGCCACTCAGCAAGGGAATAAAGGATCTCTACAGGGAAAGCAGGACCATCTCAATTCAAGGTACACTAACAGGGGTAGCTTTCAAAGACACTACAACCAACAGGTAAATTCAAATAGAAGATTCCATGATCGCAAAGATTTCTACTTCAATGGGCAATGTTTCACTTGTCACAATTTTGGTCATAAAGCTATTCAATGTGTTGCATATAAAACCATCATGACAAAAGAAGCAAGAAAGAAAACGTTGGATACTGAACCAAAGAAGAATACCTATAACAATTTTTCTCCTCTTCAAAGTGAAGTTGAATGTACTTATTGTAATAAATTTGGCCATGAAGAATCTGAATGCAGGAACAAGATCCAGCCAAAAGAACATGTTCCCTCAAGCTCTAAAATATGGAAAAAGAAAAAGAACCCACCGTTGAAAATTCTGGGATAGAATTATTTGCGGGAAAGTCGAAGAAAATCAATGGTACATCGATAGTGGGTGCTCAAGACACATGGCCAATTGAACAATAGCAAACTTCATACTTATAATGCTCTAGAAAAAAGAAAAAAAAAGTTACATTTGGAAATGATACTCTATTTAATAATTAAAGGAAAAGGGTCAGTTTTTCTAAAAGAAAAGGTGAAGGCTAAATATGTCATGTATGTGGATGGATTAAGGCATAACCTGTTAAGTGTTAGTCAAATGTGTGATCAAGGAGCAGAAGTGGTCTTCAGTTCCAAAGAATGTGTAGTTCGTGATCTCGATACAGGTAAAATCATTATAAAAGGAAAAAGAAATCCAAGCAACCTGTATGTACTAAACGGCATAGAACAATGTTACTTAAGCAAGTCTTCAGAAAATTGGCTATGGCATAGAAGGCTGGGGCATCTGAGTTTCTCTCAAATCAACAAAGCAAGCAGACTTCAAGTTGTTCGTGATCTTCCCAAGGTCAATCTTACGGAAAGTACCATATGCAAATCTTGTCAATTCGGTAAGCAGACCAGAGTACGATTTAATGCCAAAGAAGGATCATCAAGTAAGCCTCTTGAACTCATTCATACTGATATCTGTGGACCTATGAGGAAAAAGTGATTACGTGGGGAAGAATACTATATCTTATTTATTGATGACTACTCTAGAATGTGTTGGATCGGGTTCATTAAACACAAAGATCAAGCACTTGAAAAATTTCAGAGCTTCAAAGCATTGGCAGAAAATGAATTAGATCTAAAAATCAAGTGTCTTAGATCTGATCGAGGAGGATAATATTCATCAAATGAATTCTTTGAAATTTGTGAACAACATGGCATTAAAAGACAGTTCTCCGTAGCAGGCACTCCACAACAAAATGGTGTAGCAGAAAGAATGAATAGAACAATTGTTCAAATGGCTAGAGCTATGCTTGCAGTTACGATATTTACGACATATTTTACCGAATTGAAAGCGACACATACAGTTAACATTCTCAATAAGGCTCATGTTCGAGTAAATAGTGACAAAACTCCATATGAACTCTGGTATGGCAATTCTCCCACTGTGAGGCATTTTAAGGTTTTTGGAAGTAAATGATTTATCAAAAATAATGATGAAAAGCTTGGCAAGTTTGAACCTAGATCAGATGAAGGGATATTTCTTAGTTACTCATCGTCAAGCAAAGCATTCACATGCTACAATAAAAGGCTTCGAAAGGTTGTTGAATGTATTGATGTTGTTATTGATGAGTCTCCTGCAGCTCCTAAAGAAGAAAAACAAACAACAAAAGAAGATGATAGCGACATATTGCCTTCTACATCAGATAGAAATGATATAGACAGTGGATCCAATGAAGAACCTGAAGATGATCTATCTGAAAAAGTTCCATCCAGATATGTTCAAAAGAAGAGAATCATCTAGAATGCGAAGATTTGGGTGACAGAATGCGGTGTACGAACAAGGAGAACTCTTGTAGGATCTTCTAATCATTTGGCTCTCATATCCACAATTGAACCACACAATGTCAATGAAGCTAGCAAATATGAATGTTGGAGGCAAGCCATGGATGAAGAACTTGTTCAAATTGAAAAAAATGACACTTGGGATTTGGTTCCAAGACCTCATGATAAAAATGTCATTGGAACTAAATGGATTTTCAAGAACAAGTTAAATGACAATGGGGATGTTGTAAGAAACAAAGCTAGACTGGTTTGCAAAGGGTATACTCAACAAGAAGGTATAGACTTTGAAGAAACTTTTTCTCCTGTAGCTAGACTTGAAGCCATAAGAATTTTTCTTGCTTTTTCAAGTTATCAACAAATCAAAGTTTATCAAATGGATGTTAAATCTACTTTTCTTAATGGTGATCTAGAAGAAGAAGTATATATAGAAGAACCAGAAGGATTCATTTTGGGAAATGATGAAAATCTTGTTTGTAGACTTAAAAAAACACTATATGGTCTCAAACAAGCTCCAAGAGCATGGTATTATCGTCTTGACAAATATCTTCATCAACAAGGATTTTCAAAGGGGTCTGTTGATAGCAACTTATACACAAAAGTTGAAAATGATAAACTATTGATTGTGGTTGTATATGTTGATGATATCATTTTTGGGAGTAACGAAGAATCTTTGAGTCAAAAATTTGCTTCTGTCATGCAATAAGAATTTGAAATGTCTTTACTTGGGGAACTAACATTCTTTCTTGGCTTGCAAGTGCATCAAACGGAAAATGGTATTTTCCTATCTCAAGAAAAATATATTAAGAAAATTCTGAAGAAGTATGGCATGGAAGAATGCAAACCTGTAAGTACACCAATGATAACCGGATGCAGTCTCAGTTCTAATGATGATTCTCCCACAGTGAATCAACCAGAGTACAGATCGATGATAGGAAGTTTACTTTTCATCTCTCCTTTTCTTTGGGACTAGACCAGACATTATGCATGCTGTTGGGATTGTTGAATGAATTCCAAGCTAATCAAAAAGTCTGTCTTCGGTACGTTAAAAGAATATTCAAATATCTTCAAGGAACTCAAGACTTTGGTCTATGGTATCCAAAGAATGCTGATCTTACTCTTCATGTTTACACTGATGCAGATTGGGCTGGAAGTGTTGATGATCGGAAAAGCACTAGTGGTGGTGCATTCTACATGGGGCCCCGGTTAGTTTCTTGGTTATGCAAGAAGCAAAATTCTATTGCCTTATCAACAGCTGAAGCAGAGTATGTAGCTGCCGCATCTTGTTGCACTCAACTCCTTTGGATGATGCAAACCTTACAAGATTTTCAAATCAAATGTACTCCTCCTGTCCCATTAAGTGTGACAATACAAGTGGCCACCGCATTAACTTGTTATAATTCAAAGATTCAAGCACATCTCTATCATATCACTTCTTACGTGAACAAGTGCTTGAGCAAACTGCGTGAAGTTGGAGTATGTTCCCTCCAAAGAACAAGTTGTCATATTTTCTACCAAACCCTCCGCCTCAGGGAAGCGTTTGTATCTAAGATGTGAGCTGAGATATTCTCTTCGCTACCAAAAGAACAACTGGTGACAATTTAGAAGATGGCTTGGGATATCATGGCTTCCCCCTAAAACACTTCATGTATATATGCTGTTCCCAGAAAGAAAACCGTATATGACCGATCATTTATACTTAGTTGTTCCACTTTCAAGACAAACAAGAATAGTCGCTGGTATCTTTGATAATCGCTTTGGTATCTCTCGTGGTGTCTACTTCAATTTCCGCTTTCTAATGTTTTGATGAAGATGCCTTGATGATTTGTTGCGGAAGTTGCAGATGCACAAACTAAGGGGGAGCCTTAGTCATTTGAAAGGTTACTTGCTGCATGATTCGTATATATTGGTTGGCCAGTATAATGCAGCAAAGTTGGTATTATGATGATTCAAATATGTTCTCTTTCTTAAAGACTTTCCTGGTGTTGGTCTTAAATGGTCATCTTTGTAATTTGTTGAAAAGGTCTTGTTGAGACCTCATGATGTAAAATTGCAACATTCCACCATGTAAGGACTCTCACAAATTTGTAAACCCACCTCACAGAATGAGTTGAATTGTGTAAACCCACTTGGTAGGGTACTTGAGTCTTATATAAATCCACTTGGATGAATCTTTGATGTAAGTATGAGTCAGATAGGAATAAACAGAGTCACAGATCATTAAAAAATATGTTTCAAGATTCAAAGATGAACTCTGTGGGGAGCTTGCTCACTTCAAAAGATAAAGCATCAGATCAGAACGCTTCTTCTTCATAGGGAAAGGGGGAGAGTATGTCAGAAGATCTCAGCCTTACCTGATGTCAAAGGGGGAGAGTGACATGGTGTTTGAACAAGAGAAAGAATGGTGTCAGAATATTGTCTTAAACTGCTTGTGGTAACCAAACACCATCACATGGCTAATGTGTCCAAAGGGGAGATTGTTGGAAATAATAGATGTGAGTGTTGTCCTTGATGGCAACCCACCGAATGAAGATGAAGACATGCATCATGATGCTATGAAGCCGGGTTCTTTGATGGCAACTCACCCGATAAAGTTATGCTTGACTTGAGTGACTTAGTAAACAAGGCAAACTTAGATGTGATATAATGTTTGTTGACAATAAGGATGTAGTGTCGTCTCTTGAGCAACTCCATCGATAGAAGATGATGACAACTACTTTGATGAAGTTGTGCTGATAGAATATGTTCTTGATGAAGGAAATCTGATGTATCTAAAGGAATACGTATGCAACAGAAGAAAGGATTTCAAAGACAAAAGGATTCTATGATGAAAAAGAGTATGTGTCTTGTATACGCGGATTGGCCTAGGAAGTCGCGATGCATCGCTGAAAGAACGTGCCAAGTCGGGCACAGATAAGGAAGCACCAAAGTGCAAAACTAAGGGTAACCACTCATGGTATTGACCCATGGTATTGGGTAAATGATTCGCCTAATTGACCCCGCTGAGAGCTTTGGGCTCATGGGTATTGTTTTGGCCCATGGTATTGAAAAAGGATAAACCTATATAAGGAGAACAAATTCATCAGGTGATATGGTGCAAAGATGCTTCAGTTGAATGAATACTTTCTCATATCTCAATGGAGGTTAATCAGGAATGATAAACTGAATGTATGATGCACCAATGATGTGAAGAAGGGGATCTAGATCTGAATTGCTCTTGTATTTGCTAGATCCGATTATAATAGATCTGCATGAGGCGAGCATCTAAGAACAACCTGTTCCAAGTAAAGAGTGATCCAATCGAATATTTTGATCCGATAGAAGTATGCCGTTTTGTAATGATTAAAGATTCATACGTTGAGCTGCCAAGGAGGCTGGATATACGCGTCAAATAAGAGAAAGCGTATGCACAATAAAATATACACCGAGCACGCGGTTTGTGTGGACCAAGCGCGTATATATGCGAGCATCGGGGCAGCGAGCGAGATGCAAACTTATGAATGGCTGCACAAAGGGTATGAAATATCTAACTGCTCATATGTTTATCCTGACCGTGTTGTTAAGTATCCATGGTGATGAATGCCATATAAGTTGGTGCTGGGTCCACTGGAACATATTACGGAAATGTGGCTCTAAGTATGCTCCTATTGAAGTTGTAGGATCCAGCAAAACGAGTAGAAACGTGGTCCAAGGTGGTGCCAAGGCTGCAGCTTCTACTGGGGGTTGTAGCTCCTCTGCAGGTTTGCAAACGAGACTGGGTCGAGTTCTCCGTGAGAGCCGGTAAACGAGTGCCGTGGTTGGAGCTCCCTTCCCAGAGAGGTCAAACGAGCCAGAGGCTCGGCCGGGTCAAGTCGGGCATCAAGACATATGTTGTAAGATGTTTTCTCTATAATAAAATATTGAAGGCCGATAACCCACAGTTGTGTATTTTTCCTGACGGTTTCCACCTAAAAAAATCTGGTGTTCATGTGTGACAAGCCAGGTGGTTTGCTTATTCGCTCTTTACCGCACATGTTTACTGCTATTTTGAACATCTCGATGAATGAATGATGGAATAATATGGGGTGAGGATTGACAGATCTAAATCTCTCGTGTATACGCTAGTTTCATAAAGGGGGATTCGTATATACGCTATTTTACCGAAGGCATGCGTATGGGTTTTTTAAGGAATGAAAGTAAAAAGATTTGATTATGCAGAATACCGATTCACCCACCCCCTCTCAAAGATTTTTCCCAACAAGGAGAAGCATTGGCTTTCACAATTTGAATTAGACTTCACCCCATATCATGCATGGACAACACTATTATGGGAGTGTGCAAAGACCTGATTCCTAAAAATACCTTATTCCATATGTCAGTGGAGTTTTTTTTAGCAGCTTAAAGGAGAAGGATCACTAGATGCATATCTAATTTGGGGATGATGAGAGGTACAATGCTGTAGGAATTTACAGGCTATTATCACCTTTGAGACAACATAATTCCTCTCTTTAGCTCAAAGATGCGTGTTTTGTACCTACTTCAAGAAGAACAAGACATAATATTTACAGTAGTATTGAATATTAAAGGATATGATGTTATTTTCAATAACTAAATCTTTCAAGACACATAACCACTCTGGAAAGAAGCATTAGAGTTCGAGGAAGAACCTGTATGTACATAAATTGAGTTGGGATATTTCATTGTACTGGAGCGTAGTAAGGTCAGAAGGCAAATTCAAGATGTTGGAGAACTCTAGCACAAAATATTGGGTCATCTACACCACGATGCCTTAAAATCATCCAAGTAAATTACCACTACTTCCTAAAGGCTCCTTGACCAGTATGATGTCTACAAGGGTTTCACATTGGGGAAATATGTCAAATCCACTTTCAAGTGGCTTGAGATAGGTGAAGATGCAATCTATATTCTACTCTAATTTTGTCGACTTTTCTACGCCTCCACAACAAAACATAAGTACTATGTTATTTTTATTGATGATTTCTATATAAAATGCTCGATCTTTTCATGTGGAATAGATGATGAAGTTTTCAAAATTTATTGAATTCAAAACATTGGTTGAGAAGGAGACTAGAAGAAGGTGGGGCTCAGAGCATATTGGAGATGAATTTTTTCTAATGCCTTCAAAGATTTTTGTGCAAAGGATGTATTCAAATAGAAATGATAGGCCTCCAAACTCCGCAACAAAATGGGGTAGATGAAAGTAATAACATAGTCATAGTGTTAATTTTTCATAGATCTATATTGAGCTTGCTGGATAGTTGCATTTTTAATCAATAAACATTAAGCATACCCCATATTATCATAACATTATTCATATTTACAGATCACAGTTCATCAACATATGCAACTAGGTATAGAAGAACAATAACATCATCATCAATGTGACATAACATAAAGGAACATAGGAATAAAAGTATGCACACATAGAGACATCGTGATTGCCGCAGATCAGGGAAAACCCAATTAGTAAGTACTTCTGAAAATTATTCCTCTTAGATCATCTTCAAATGATTCAAAAACAAGAGTACAATGATCCATCGATCCATGTCTTTATACCGAAATAAAAAAAACTAGAACATCCATAATATAACCTTAAACATACTTTATGAAGGATCCTAGTTCTCCAGAAATATAAAATGTATTTTCACTGACTATAGTTAACTATTGAAAAATACTTTCACCGACTATAGTTAATCGTTGAAAAATATTATCACAAATGAGCAGCAACTTTGGAGCATGAGATCTATCTCTAAGGCCCTAACCGCTACCATAATATTACGCACGGTCCATAGCCACTACCTAGACACATTTTCCGCAACCATGGGTGAGCTGGAAAACCCCAATATACCTCTAAGCCAAGTAGCCGCTACCACGGGTCAGCATTCCTATGGTTTTAGGTTCACGCTACCTTCATGCCCATGTGCTTCTCCAGATAGAGCTCAATCAACTAGTTCTATGCCTACGGACAACAAAACCCTAAATTTTGTATGATCTTAAGATCCATGATTTTTTACCTCTTACAAGAACACCTACATAATAATCAACTTGGGTTAATCATAAGCACACTCAACCCTGCTGGCCAAATGAGTGGAGTGGTATTACCAACAATCCTTTTCTTGTGGGTATGATGCCAACCGGGGTATACTCTACAAATAATTTTGCATATGGGAGTAAATACGCTCTGACCCTATGAATATATGGGAGAAAACATCTCTAACCCCATGGTATCAGTCATACACTATTTCTCCGCAGTTCCCCAACTCACAGAGCCCCCTCTATCTCACCTCAACACCGAGATCTAACAAACAGGAAGAATGATCAGTGGTCCTTGACTAAGATTGTTTCCCATCATACTCAACATGGTATCACTGTATCATATAATTTATTCTGTTCATACAGGCATCAAACTGGGCCATTATGTTGCAATATAAATAATCATATAAATTCACAATGGATACCATAAAATCATCCTCCCTCTCAAGGAGGTTTCAATCACAAGCCTGCTTGTCTCGAACAACTCCGATTGTCTCATCATGGAGAAATATTATCCAAACTATATATATATGGTATTTATCATCACAATGTATCCATGTCTGAACTAGATCATGATCATACATATTCCCAAGGAGATTCTACATTGCCTCACAAACTAGCCATGCTAGCGATATCATATCCAAAATTCCCTGGCCATTGTATAGACCTTTCATCCAAGATATCATGTCAGATCTCAACGGTAGTATCCAAACAAGACTGCCACACCCAAACATCATCAATACATTCATACAGCCTCATCATAGGGATAGTCATCTTATCCTTTAAAAGTAGAATGTTTCACGCAAATATTTCAAAGGATGTTTGGTAGCAACTATATGAGAATGCAACAACTCAATCATGAATTTATTCAAGTTATATGCTCATATATATATATATGGATGTTCAAAACGAAACATCAATGCTTCTCAATCAATCAACATCATATGCCATAATTTCAACAATGTTTTTAACTTAAATCAGAGTGTCCAAGGATTTACATTTATTATTCCAAAATCATTTTAAACAATCTTTCAATATAGGATTTTTCCCAAATTCCAAATTGATTCATCATGCCATGATACATTATTTTGAGCTTCAAAACCTTTCTCCCTATGCTTAGTTCATCCGAGGTTCATCACATGTTAGTAGTAGAACATTAGTAGGTAAAACCAAAAAACCATAATCAAAATCAAGACCATACCTTGAACTCTATCATCCTTACTAACAGTAACTCACAAATATAAAAATAGGAATTGGGGAGAGAGCTGCATCACGCAATGCCTTCTTCAATCATAATTCCTTCAATCCAAAATAACTCCATATAAATTGATGTTGTATCAACAAAGTCAAATATCTAATTTAGCCATACCAAAACTATTATCGTAGTCATTGATATCATAGTATCAATTCTTTCAACCAGGTGACAGGTAGAGCTCATATCAAGTCTTGACTTAATTTATTTTCAAGCCAACAAGTCTGACATCTATCATGTCATTACAAGAAATTTTTGTCACTAGATGCAAATTCATACATCGAATTTGTTGGAACACCTAATCCTACATGGGTAGGTGTGGAATGCGAAAAGTCACAATGGAGTCCAAGTGACCTTGGAATATGAAACCAAGAGTCACACCATTGTACTATAAATGTACATCTTTGTATAATGGAAAATAAGAAAACCTCATGCTTATCTTTCATTGTGTGTTTCTCTTGTGTGTGTGTGTGTGTTTATCTTCCTCATACACCATGTGTGTGCTTCAACATGGTGTTTAACATGGTATCAGAGCGGGCGATTGCTGGCCTGCTCCACATTGAGTGAGCCATTTGTGTTTATGGCCTGTGCATATGTGCAAAAATTCTTGACATTTTTGCAGCATTTAGAGAAATTCTGCAGCTGACATTTTGCCGCATTCATCAAAGCTTTTTGCAGCATTCAGAAATTTCATCTTGGAGCATTCAAAATCCATGGCAGCATTCAGAAATTGACTTTGAACAAGAGCAGCAGTGGTGTTGAAGAAGCGCATCTGAAGGTTTTCTAAATTCTGATCTTTTCTCTGCATTTTCTACCTTTAATTCTACATTTCAAGAGCTGCTGGAATACTGTTTAAAGAGGGTTTCTGAAAGTAAAATTTCTGATTTTTTCCATTAAAAGTTTTTGCAATTCTTAGTTTTTTACTGCTGGAAAATATATCCTGCCGCTGGAAGGAAAAATCCTCTGCTCTCTATTCTCTGTTGTTTAAATAAATAAATAAAAAATAAAAATAAAAATTCTGCTCTCAACACTCGCCTCTGCAATACGTTCCCATCACTACATACCCCACCTCACTCCCATACTCAATCCACCCTCTACCTAAACTACGACATCCCTTACCACGCTTAATAATAAACCCTCACAACACTCTTCTTCCCGCGCTCATCTATATCTCATCTCATGGTCTCCTTCCTCTGCAACATAACAATGCACCCTACGGCTACTGCTCCCCCTCGAGCTTGCTCCTCCTATCCGAGCGGACCTCACATTTCTGTCACACAACCTCGCCTCCTACGTTATCCTACATACCCTGTCCACTTCTCTATTTGAAGTCGATTCCTCTCTACGCAAACAATTACAAGTCTTCCCCACGCATACCCTGCCGCTCTCACTGCACACACAACCTGTCAATCCACCTGCACTCATACGCTCATCAATCCTCTGCATGCCTTCCAACGCTCTCTATAGTCATACGCCCTCATCCTTGCGCTCACACCTGCAAACCACAGCTCCCCACGCCCCTGCTCTGCACGCTCCCTCATCTCGCCTCTTCGCCCCTCCCTCTGCTCGATCTGCCTTCCCTCGACCTTTTAAAATTTGAATTTTCAAATTTGTAATTTCCCTCTTTTTTTTTAATTTAAAATTCGACCTCTGAATTTTTTAATAATAATACTCCCTCTCTTCCATGGAAATACCGCCCCTGCCTTTTTAAAATCGATTCTTATATTTTAAATTTTTTTTAATTCCGCCTCCCTTTCCATATAATATACCCTCCCCCCATTAATAAAACCCCTCCATATAGTGTCTTCTCTATTTTTAATATACCGCCCCTTTCATTTAATTAATACAGCCCTTTCATTATATATAATACTTCCTCTATCTTTAATATTCGCCCTTTCTATATAATTTCCCTCCTCACCCTTTTTAATTAATTTTCTTCCCTTTTAAAATTAATGCCCCTTTCCCTTTTAATTAATTCCCTTTCATTTTTATTATAATCCATTTCCCTTAGTTTTCCCACTCTCCATCCCTTTTTAATTTATTAAATTCCCTCCCTATTTAATTTTTTTTAATTAATTTTTAATTAAAAAAAAAAAAAAAAGCAGCAGAGAGAGAGAGGAAAGAGAGTTATGAACAGCAGAAAATGGCATATGAGGAGCACATGGATTGAAATTTGCAGATTTACATTGTGATTTGTGGCATTGATTTGAAGGGTGTTTTTTTTGAAGAATTTCACATTTGAAGACAAGTTTGCCATCATTTAAAACAACTATTTGAAGAAGAAAATTCAGCTGCCTTAAAGGCCCCTTGCACTAGTGTTTCAGCTGCACATTTTTGCAGAAATATTGTATTGAAACCATACTGCTTCTTCATTCATAATTATTATTTGAGTTGTTGACAAATTTTTGATTGCCCTCCATCATTTGAGGAGCAGATTTTGTACTTTGAAATTTCCATAAGTCATTTGTATTTGTTGTTGAATCATATTGTAAACGGGTGCATTTTCAGTTGAAGCCGACACCCTTTTCATTTTTGAGCCTAAATTGTTGAAATGGCTAAAATCAATGAGGCATTAATGTTTTTGAATAACCTCATTCATTCAAATGTTGATGACATGATAAAAATGAGCAAGGATGCTCTTTATAAAATTCACAGTTGTTTGCAAGATGCACATGATAAGATTGAGTTTTTGCAGTTGGAATCTCAGCTTCAACAAGACGAACTTCAGCAAAAGAGTCACCATTCTGAACCTGTTTCTGTTCAGAAGATTGTGAAGGACTCTCATCAGAAGAAAGAAGATAAAGTTGCAGTTGATCCACATTCAGTTCCTTGTACTAGAGCAGATGTACATGCAGATGCAGCAGTTCAACCTGCACTTCTCAAGCCCATCATCAGACCTTGGGAAGAGCTTGTCCACAACAAGCACCGAACTGGTCTTGGATATGACAAGGATGTGTCATTTCATATTCCAGACTACACCAAGCCCATCAAATTTCAGAGTGTCAGATTTCTATATGACAGTTCACCTACAGCTCTTCCAGATCCTGCTCCACAACAACAATCACAGATCGTGGAATGCCAACACTGTGATCGAGTTGGCCATATGAAAGATCATTGTTTTGATCTTCATCCATGCAAGCACTGTGGTCGGCACACTCATTCTTCAGACAGATGCTTTAGACACAAGCCTCCTGCAAGAACAAAGATTCACCTTGGATGGATCGCTTCTTGGCAATGGGCATCAGCAGCCAAGAAGATGTTTAAGTCGTGTGTCAAAACATGTTCACGAATATTGAGCAAACTTGCAGTTGAGTTTTCGCCATCATCTCACCTTGTCCCTGACAGGGGGGGAAATGGTGGTCATGTACAAGCTTTGACGACAGATCAAGCGAGCTTGAGCCACAATCTCTCATTCCATGTTCAGAGTTGTAGCCAACAGTTCAAGCGAGCCTGAGCCACAATTCATCATTCCGGATTCAGAGATGTAGCTAGAGACACGGATAGCCCATGAGCATGCCTTCGATTGGTGGACAACCTTAAACCATCAACTTTGGTTGGTGGATAACCTAAAACCACCACAGGTAGTAGACCTCCCTTCTTTTAGGTCGAAGGTCTCCCTTTCATATATGAGGAACACTTCCTCTAGCAGAAGCCTTCAGCTTAGCAGCCTTCAGCTTCTTGCTAGCTTTGGTTGAGTTCCAAGAAATGCTTCAAGCATTCCAGAGTTGTTGGTAATCCTAAAACCATCACAGGTAGTAGACCTCCCTTCTTTTAGGTTGAAGGTCTCCATTTTTTATGAGGGACAATTCCTCTAGCAGAAGCCTTCAGCTTCTTGCCAGTTTTGGAAGAGTTGCGGGAACTGCAACAAGTTTTGCATTCCAGTGTTTGTGGTCATCCTAAAACCACCTCTTTTTTCCAACATTTTCAGAGAGTTGATTCAGCCCAAGTGCTGCCATGTATACTTTGCAGATTTGTATTACAACTCTTTTCTTGGACTCACACATACCCCTTCGGATTAAGAGGGGATGTTGGAACACCTAATCCTACATGGGTAGGTGTGGAATGCGAAAAGTCACAATGGAGTCCAAGTGACCTTGGAATATGAAACCAAGAGTCACACCATTGTACTATAAATGTACATCTTTGTATAATGGAAAATAAGAAAGCCTCACGCTTATCTTTCATTGTGTGTTTCTCTTGTGTGTGTGTGTGTTTATCTTCCTCATACACCATGTGTGTGCTTCAACATGGTGTTTAACAGAATTTAATTCATTCAGGTTCCATATTCATATTGAATCGCAAAAATCATTGTGATTGGAATACAGAGGCCAATACAAAACCACAATTCTGAATACCTACATAAGACTTTGAAGGTCACTATGCCCACATAGCATTGACATTAGGGAAAATCAACAATCATCAAATTAAATCATAAGTCACCAGGTCAAGTCCAAATTTTCTATCATATAAAGATCTATAATCCAAAGAAATGTCTCAATCATTTATTCATATTTCTAATTCATTGTTAAGCATCATGTCAAAACTCCAAACACAACTCATCTATATCAATCATGTCAAACTTGTGTAGCACAAAATTCAAACATAACTAAATATCCATATGAATGTCTCAGTCACTTGCAAGCACAAGTTCGATTCAAACATACGAAATTTTATAGCTAAAATATCTTACTGATATCTGCAACACATTTGCATAACTGACATCTTTTAGTTGATCATCTAATTTCATGCACAATCCTTCATTTTTATGTGATCAACAATTTAACCCAAAAACTTCAGAAATCAGTTTACATTGGCAGGACATGTTAGATATCCCTTGATTCAGAGTATAAACTGTTTTTGTGTACAAAACTTCAATTTTGTGTCTAACAAGCATAGTTGCACCTATGGGCCTTCCTTTGTGCGAGTGAGCTCAAACCTCTATTGTAGATCAACAATGCTAGATACCCTAAATATGTCGAATACCCATAATAATACTTCAATAGAATATATAATTCCATCTGCATTCATGTCATCAACATGTCTTTAATAGAGTCGTGCAACATCAAATATGTTAGATCGTAAACACATATCTGTCACAATCATCAACATCATGTCATAAATATTTCATCAAGGGTTAGACTTTAATAATTATGGTAGCGGACGAATTTGGCATCATTTCTCAAATATTATGAACACAATAACATTTTCTATCAAGTCAATCCATCAAGTTAGGGCATTTAGTTTCACCACATGCCATCAAGACATGACCAATGTAGTAAGAGATCGAGAACATAAATCTCATAGATATAACTCTATCATCAAGGTTACCATGTGTATCATGATCACCAGGATCGAGTGATTTCATTCAATAAATATTTACCAAAAGAGCGCCAATCTCTCCTTCCATGAGCTTTCATCATGCTTATGACGAGCATTGTCAATTATATCACGTAAAATAATTAATGGTATAACCTTCCATGTGAAATCCATCAATAATATCATCTACTAGAGTCAAGGTGCTAGCCTTCTTCAAAATATCCAAGAGATATATGTTAGCCATAGATCAATTATACCATTATATCCATGATCAACAATAAGCGGCCTCATAGAATCAAGAATATCATCATGATCAAAGTTTTCAATACGAGGAGCACCATTTCATCACAGGAAAAATAAATCCAAATCACTTCCATATGAACCATTTGCAAAGGAGACATTCTCAACATATCATAAGCCATCAATGCTACTGTTGAAATAAAACAATACATACATACCTTGTAGTATCTAGATACTTGTGCACCTTCACATATGTAACTTGTAGTTCTTGTCACCTTTTCATCAAGTGCCTCTTTACCCTTTCCAGATCTAGATTTTATTTCTTGCATCTCAAATGATCCTCAAGAAGGATCCACTTATCACATCTCATCAAGGAGGTTAGATACATCCATATACTTCAAATATACATGCAGGAATTATACACAATGATCAAAAAAATAATTATAATAATCAGAGCCATAAGTCTAAAAAAGAGTAAGAAATCAAAGAAACATCAAGGAGTGCTTATCTTCAATGAGAGGTGATCCTCTCCCTCTTTAACTAGTCTTCAAGAGCCATCACTATCCATATTGCACATAATAATGTTGCCTTCAATAAACTTTATCAACAACCAGGTCATCTATGGCTTCATCAAATCAATCCTAAGTGCTTGAGCATCTTCACATTGACCATTCTAGGGTTTCATCCATCAAATATCGAGTATTTTCCATAAACTAGATTTTCTCTCAAACCCTAACCATCAAATCCTCATGCACTAACTACCTATGGTTTTCTTTATACCCTAGAATTCTTTAAGGTCTCTACCATCCAGTTCTTGCTTCCATCAAAAGTATCTCCATGAGGGTGATCTCCATGGCTTTTCTTCAGGTCAACTCTGATACCATTTTAATTTTTCATAGATCCATATTGATATTTTCTTTGATAGATGCATTTCATCATTAACACATTAAGTTCACCCCATAGCATCATAACATTATTCATATTTACATCATTATTCATCAACATATGAAACTTTGTAGAAATAAAAATAACATCATCATAAATGCAGAGGAACATAAAGGAACATAGGAAGAAAAACATGAACACATAGAGGCACTGGGATTTGTTAGAGACCAGGGGAAACCCACTATGGGGAAAACCCTTGCAAATTCTTCTTCTTAGATCATATTTAAATGATTCAACAAAAAAGAGTATAATGATCCATTGATCCATATATTCATAATTAAATAAAACAAATAATACATCCATAATATAACCTTAAACATACTTCTATTGAAGGATCATGATTCTCAGAACTGTAATGTATTGACATTGACTGTAGTTAACTGTTGAACATTGTTTTCACTCAGCGGAAACTTCGTATTATTGTAGATTCATCTTTGAGACCCTAGACACTACCATAACATTTTGTGCCAATGAATATGGGTCCCTAGTCGCTACCATGACACTTTGTGCTTGTGGAAATAGGTTAGCGAAACCTGATCTACCTCTTAAGCCCTAGACACTACCACAGTTCAACATGCCTACAACTTTAGGTTCCTAGCTGCTGCCATGCCAATATCAAGTTGACGGATAGAGCCTAAATTGACCAGTTATGTGCATGCGGATAGAGCATAAACCCTAACTTTTGTGCGAGCTTAGAACTTGTGATTTCATATCTCCACGTGAACTCCTTCCATCAAACATGTGTAAGCGAAGGAAAAATACAAGAGAAGAATATAGATTAATGAATGTGTAAGAATGAAGCTTCTATTTATAGGATTTCATGAGGGCCCACTTGGGTTTAAGGATGACTTAACCAATTCCACATTTTCTTACGCTGACCCATACCATTATACATTAATAAATAAAACAATTAGAAAATTAACTTTCTCTTAACCGAATGGGGTGATCTTTAGGTCAATTTTGGTCCTCTCGAAAAGAGGAAAATATTGCAATTATGGGAAGTATGGCAAGGTGATGTTAAATGTTTGAGTCTCATGGGAAGTATGCCTTTGAAATACTTTTAGATATTTCACATGGACAATTTTAAGCCTATGGACACACCTCTAGCTACAAACTGGAGGAAAGAGAATGTCACTTTAGGTGAAGAGGTTGATGCTACCATTTATAGGTAGCTTGTGGGGTCTTTGATGTATCTTTTGAACCCAAGACCCGACATGTGTTATGTAGTAAACCAGCTGAGTCAAGCTATGGTGAGGCCTAACAAGATGTATTGGAAGGCAAAAAACCATGTGTTACAATACCTCAGAGGCACTACCAGGTATGAATTATGGTACAGGAGTATAGAGGGAGTGAAGCTCCAAGGCTTCACAAATGCATATTTGGTAGGGATTCTATCAGACATGAAAATTACTTTAGGTGTTATCTTTAGTGTTGGGTCTGCAACTATTTTTTTGGTACAACAAGAAGCAGAGGTCTATGGCACTCAACTCAGGAAAGGCCAAATACATGATTGCAAGTCAAGAAAAATGTGAGGCCATATGGATGAGGAAAATACTTGTTGGTATTTTTAGTCAAGAGATGGATCTAACAGTGATATATTGTGATAATGAGAGTTGCATTAAACTCTCTAAGAATCTGGTATTTCATGACAGGTCCAAGCACATTGATTTTTGGTATCATCATTTGTGAAACTGTGTGTAGAGGAGAGTTATGTTGCTACAATACATTCCAACTTAGGAGAAATATGTTGACATCATGACAAAGGAATTTTCAAGAGGTAATCTCGAATTCCATAAGTGCAGGATAGGGGTGGTGAAAAATCCCTTTCTTGCTAAGAGGGAGTGTTAAAAAATGTAAAAAGAAAGGCTTAATTTGACTTTAACCTTAGTCAAATTTAGTAAATTGAATTTCCGCATCAACGGTACAACTTGGAGGTAGTTAACTAGTGTGACATTTCTCTTATCATTTAGTTAGCTCAGTAAATTTGAGTTAGTGGGCTTGGAGTTCATTCATGCATGTGTAATTGCTAAAATTTTAACAATCTAGTTTTGTTGTTTTCAATTGTATTCAATTAACTAGCCTGTAACTATTGATAGAGTCATTTGAAGGTCAGTTGAGCAATGGGACAACAGTCTAACTCAGAGATCTATCAATTAACTAATCAATAAGCTAAAAATAGCTAATGCATGCATGGAATTCGAATTTCTTAGCTGGAGTGGAAGAGATAAGGACAATGTAACATGATTTGTATACTAGTTGAGTGTACATTTGTTTCATGTAGTCAGGAGATCAATTCCTTGGTAATTGCGCAAGGAAATAGGGACTTCCCTATTGTTTAGGAGCTTGAATTTTCTTAGATTTGTGCAAGGAAATAAGGGGCTAGAGGAGCATATAATTGGATAATTGTTGGCTAGAGGTTCTCATTCAACAAAGAGAACAATTATTCTTTTGCAGTTTGTGCTCAGAGCTGGAGCAAGAAATTGTAATAGTTTCTCTATTCAACTAATTAATGCAAAGAGGCTTGAGGGGTTTATGGTAGTTGGGTTTCCCTAGAAATCACTTTGTACTTGTGGTTTTGTTTGTTGTGTGTCTATGCATCTTGTTCTAAATTTTTATTTCCATTTCATAAATCAATAGAGTAGTGTTGTTTGTCTTGTTTTTTAGTTTGAAATCTTGAGAAGTTGCAATTACTATCAAATTTCTAGATATTTCCATACTTCATGGTGTTCCTAGAGAAATTATTTTAGACATATATCCAAAGTTCACACTAATTTTTGTATGGGATTATTTAAAGGGTTGGTTACTAATCTAATTTTTTTTTTTTTTTCTAAGTAATACTGATCTATTAACAAGCTGATAAATTTACATCGAGACCGAAGTCAAAAGCTACTGCCTTGAAGGCAGAAGATTCAGGAAAAAACAGAGAAGTGGACTGTCGAAACCCACGTAGGGGTGCAAAATAAGATTTCTCCACAAGATTCTTTGACCCAGAAAAGACAAAAAAGGGCCAGAAAGCTTCATAGCAACCAGAACATAAAAAACCCAAGAAGTTGGGTGACATAAACAGAGAAAAATACCAAGCAACGAACCCATTAGTCTTCCGGATTCTCCTCCACGATCTTGTAGCCTCCGGTGGCAAGCATATCAGGAGCAAGATCTGCCTTAGAAGCCTGGGGACCAGGCTCAGCAGAGAGCATGTCTTCATCAGGAACAGAGTTAGCAAGGCGAGACGAAGGCTGCAAAGGAGTGCTGTCGCTGCCCAGATTGAAATGTGAAAACTGGGAGGCAGGAGCAGAAGTCTCCATGGGAACTGCTGGTTGCACACTTGAAGCCTCAGGCAAGCTGTATTCTATAAAAACCACTGAGAGAATGGCGGTAATCCTCGAGCGATTGAGGGAACTCTGGAAAGTAAACCGAGCAGAGCCTGTTGTATTAGCAGAGGCAGCGGACGAGCGACGGGAATGGGGACCCCAGTACGAGCAGAAATCCAGAGAGCGCCCCCTGCCGCTGCGAGTTCTGGGGTAATGGCTGGAGCCATCATCGAAGGAGGAAGTGTCCGGGGAAGGACTGGAAGGCAGGCGAGTGGGATGGCTCCGAGAGCTGCCCCTCCTACTCCGCATACGATGTCGAAGCCTCGGCATAGTGTGAGGGAGCAGGAACCAAAAAACTTTAACCAAAGTGCCAACCAGCCCAAGGAGGCCCGAACTCGAACGAGGATGCAGAGACAGCTGAAGATGCCCAGGAAAAGAGACCTCCCTTTGTGTGGAGCGCACCAGACACCATTGGTCGTTCTCCCGTCTGTGCAGACAGTAACCAACGACGCCCAAACAAAACTGTGGGAATGCCAAGACCGGAGCCAATTTAACCTGTTGCTTGTGAAATCCATCTGCCATGAGACCGGACTGAACATGCGCCAAGTTCATCCTTCCCAAACCAAACAAATCCATCTTCATAACTACAATCTGAGTGAAAATCTCGCTAGAGCATGCGGATGCAGGGTTCAACCTGTTTTAAGGCGCGCGAGTGCATTGGGTTGCAGAGCTCATAGCATTGGAGTGAGAGGAGTGTAAATGAGACATGTTGTGGAGCAGCTGTCCATTTAACTCAGCGTACCACAGGGGCAGGTGTCGGCATGTCATGCCGCCCCTCCGTCCCATCCCATTAACTAACCTTGGAAACACCCGCATCCGGGGCTTACTAATCTAAATTTTAATATGACATATCACCTTGAGTTTGATGGATATACTGAGCATGTTAATTAGGATATTGAAGATATATTATGAATGTATGTCATGGATAAACCATCTAAATGGGAATACTACCTACATATTATAGAGTTTACATATAAAAACGGATATTAGGCTTCATTGAAAATGAGTCCATTTGAAGCATTATACAGTCGGAGATGCCATACTGTTGTGAGCTAGAGAAATCTGGTGGAAAAAGTCATGGTTGGTCCTGAATTTCTCAGATAAATGGAAGATAAGTTTTGAAAATTAGGAAAAATCTTAAAGATTCCCAAGATAGAAAGAAAAGCTATGTATATATGCATATAGTTCACCACTAGTTCATAGATAATTTAAAATAAGAGATAGTGTATTTTTAAAAGGTAGGCCACGAAAGAGATCATTAAAGCTAGGAAGTTGTGCCAAATTAGAAGCATGTTATTGTGGACCTTTCAAGATCTTAGAGAGGACTAGTCTAGTTGCATACATACTTGTTTTTCCTACATCCATGCATGTTCATGATGTATTTCATGTACCTTTTCTTAAAAATTATGCTCCTGCTATTGATCACATTATTGATTGGAATATGATCTAGGTGGAACCAGAGGGAAATTTTCTAGTACGACTAGTGTAGATTTTGGACTGGATGGGTGCTCCAAAAATGAGCAGTAGACATGGTAAAGTTATAGTGGACCCTACTCGGTTCTGATGAGGCCACTTAGGCACAAGAAGATGTAATGCAGGCAGAGTAGCCTCAAATTTTTTATTGAAGCAATATATAAATGTATATATGTGGAAATGAGGAAAACAGATAAAATAAGGGGGGAAGCAATGTAATACCCCCTCCTATTTATGATGTAAAAGTGTCAATATTGATATTAGGCCGATGATCTAAAGCCACTTTTTTAGGCCTACATGCCTATGTATTTATGTTTTGCATATTTTGGGGGCTCAGCATGACCGAAATTATATTTCATTTTGATTATATTATGGTTAGATATCTAGGATTTTGATATGATGTAACTGATGTACATATTTATAATGAATTAATATAAAATAGATTGGTTGCAGATCCCACCCCACCGTAAGGGTATGGGGGGCATGAAACTCCATAATGATATGGGGAAACGATTAAGATTATGGATGGACGATGAAAGCACTTGTGGCCCACGAGACTTCAGAGTGCTACATGGCTGAGAGAGGCCATAAAGTTAAGGGTACTATGTAGGTAAGGTAAGTATATACATGCTTTCCTACAAGCCTAATTATGAATATTATGAGGATTATAATTTTGATGATATGGTTGGACTTCAGTTTTGAGAAACTAGCTGGTGAGCTTTAATCTTGGGTTTTGGACCAACTAGGAGTTATAAAAAATTGTGGCTAGAAGGGTGCCTTGGGCATTTGAGTAGTGTGGTTGTTGGGTTAGCACCTTGGCAGGTAGCTTGGAGGGTGCTTGGATACCTAAAGCAACATGGCTATTGGGTTGGAACCTTGGCCATGGAGGTGTGATTATTGTTAGTTTACCATTGTATGTAGAGTTGCACCCCTAGCTTGGGGGTGACCCATGGCTTAAATTCATGAACCACACAGTTTATGGTGGGGTGGAATGTGAATATTCCTTATCCAGTCAGTTTACTTTAGCCAGATAATTATTTAATTTCATGCACCATGTTGTTTAAGAAATTTTATGTTGAAAACCTATTTTTCGGGGTTTATGTGTGAATTATTATAAAAATTATAACTTAGTTGTGCATGTTAATGTTATGTGCCAAGGCTATTTGATGTTATGTGTTTCCTGTGTTTTTTATGTATTGTAATTTATGGATAAAAACCCCATATTTGGTACTTTGTACAAATTCCATTATATCTGTTGCACGTGAATTTGAATTGCTAGTTAATGTGATGATAATTTATTGTTAAGCATACTTTCTACAATGGATACTACAAATAGGAGTTTTGTGTATAAAGTTGGCAATATAAGACTTAGGGTTGTCTACTTCCACGAAGAAAAATGTGTGTTTAAACTATTATGGAGTGGGTAGCATTTCCCAATAGGAGGTTGGGGACCTTACAACCATGTTGACCATGGTTGACTATGTTTGACCATGGTGGATTATGGTTGACCAATTGTGACAAAAATTTTTAGTATGGTTGACCACATTTGACCATGTAGACAATGGTTTATCATGCTTAACCATGTAAACTATGTATCACCATGTATGACCACATTTTACCATGGATGACTAATTTTTACTATGGTTGGTCATGGAAGGATATAGTCAAGTACTGTTGACCATGTTAACTATGGTTAAGAACAATTAACTAAGAAAGACCATGGTATACTATGGAAGACCATATTAACCAAGGGTTGCTATGATTGACCTTGGATGACTTTATATGTCCATGGTTGCCTATGGTTAACCATGATTGACCATAATTGACTATGATTGACCATGGATACCCATGATTAACTATATTTGAACATGGTTGACCATGCTTAACTCTAGTTTACTATGTTTGGATTACATCACAATTTGACATCAGTGCAGGTGATTTTCAATTAGGACAATTGGAATGTGATTTTCACATTCTATCGTTGGGTTTTTTTCAACACATTATGATATCAAGTTACATTTGTTACATTGTGATTTTGAGCTATTTTGTCACACAAAGGTATCAATTTTTGTTCATCATACTATGACATCAAGTTTTGGTCACTGCATTGTGAGGAAGGGTTTTTTTCATCACATCAAGATGTCAAGTTATGTTTGCCACTCTATGACATAGGGATATGCTCATCACATTACAAAATTGACTTATGCTCATAACACTATGATTTCAGGTTATGCTTTTCATAGAATGTCATCATATTATGTTCAACTCGCGACAATGAATGTTCAGATATGTTCACAACATGGTGATGTTCAATTTTGTACACCACATTATAATATCAAGGTATGTTCATCATATTATGATGGTGGGGTATGTTCGTTATAATGCAACAATATATTGGCCTTGACCTTGGTTGAAATTACCCATGTTGACCATTATTGACCACTATTAGCTATGGTTTATATTGACCTTGGCTAACTATGGTTAACCATGGTTAAAATTGACCACGTATATGATTAACTATGGTTGAACACAACCATGGACAACTGTGCTTAACCATGACCATTTCCATTTTTTACCATGGTTAACTATGTTTTACTATGGTTTACCATGGTTGACTATAGTTTCTCATTATCAGTATACTAGTTGAAAATGTAAAGCATTATTTATGGTAAACCTTAACCATAATTGACCTTGACCATGGTTCGAGCTTGGTTGACTATGGATGAAAATGTCGACTATGTTTGATGACCAATGTGTTGTCATTGATGTAAAAGGAATATGTTTTAGGACTATTGTTGTATCATTACATGTGTTGATTGATTCAAAAGGTAGCTTGGTGTTTCAAGAAAATCTAGTGGCTCTCCATGTGTAAAAGATGTGAGTGTGAAAAATCCTAAATATGACAATCTTAGGAATCCTACTACAACAACTGAGTGTACTTATCCTATTATGTAAATTACTTTTACAGAATTAGTTCAAACATGAATTATTGAAGTAACTACTGAAGAAACCTACATTGAATAAAATATGATTCTAAAATAAGGAAACTGAGCAAGACATCAATCAGAACATAATTATTTTTGGACACAAGTCCCCGAAAAAACCCAATGCGGGAAAACCGGTGCAAAAAACCTATGGGTTTGTATTATTAAGCAATATCAAATCTTGAATATGTATCTGAATACCTCAAGGGTTATTTAGTTATAGAGAGAAATACTGGTAGCAAGAAATGTGAGTTTTACTTCACTCAATCGCTGAAAAATCTAGTTGATCTGAACACTGGAAAAGCTACCTCTGGAGGTCTCTGCACAGCCTTCACGCAATCATTGCGTAGGAACTGTGTCACCTCCTCTAAGGACTGTGTCAACCTAGCAAAGGATCGATTTGACTCCTGAAATATCAGATATGGGCCTCCCGGTCTCACACCTCGGCTTCTGGCTTCTGGATCTGATCTGACAACTGAATCTCAGAAACCCTTTCATTAGGGGAATTTTGAGGTCTAAAATGCGCCTCCTAAGGAAATAATAAAATAATAGTTAAACCAATAAAATAATATTTATGAATTTACAATTCACTTTTTGCACCACAATCCATGTAGCCATGGTTAAATTCAATTGAAAATTTGTACCAAAATAAAATTAATAAAAAAATTGTATTGATGTGACTATAAATAAAAATGAGTTTTTCAAGAAAAATTCATTATCATTGAACAACTAATGTATTTGTCCTTTGTACTGAAAATAAATTATAATTTTAAATTCATAAATTCTTAGTTATATAATATACCATTAATTAAAATTTATATTATTTAAATTATATAGTAACACGTAATTAAGATATATATCAAAATAATATAATATATTAATTTATGTATTAATTTTATATTACATATTGAATTGATTTGATTTATAACCTAAGAAGAAATAATATATAATATAAAAAATAATATGATATATATTATATTACATTTAGATTGTGTTTCATAATATTATATATAATAATATATAATATTAATATAATCATAATGAAATGAATTGAAATATATTTAAAAAAAGGTATTGAAAAATATTTAATTTATATTTATGAGGAGGTGTTTATTTATATATGTATAGATGACAACCTGTAATTAATTTGAAATTTTAATATTAAATAAAATGAAAAGAATATATAATTTAAAAATAAATATATGAAAAAATAAAAACATAATATTTATTGAAAAATGTGTAAAGACATGAATATTTTATAGGGATATGCATTTTTTTTTCAAAGAATATGAAATGACAATAATAATATTTTATTCAAAAAGTGTGAAATAACATTTATTATGAGTACTTTATTTTATGACTTTAAAAGTACTAAGAATATTACCATGGTTAACAATAAGTTTTTATCCACCATTGAGAATGTCACAAGTAAGTACATTTAACTCAAGCAATTCCACCTCAACCATGGGGGATGATGTCATCCCCTAAAATGAGATTGGTTCTCATAAAGTAAATTTTTATTGTACATTTTCCTTAGGAGGCCTATTTTTTGCCTCAAAATTCCCCTAATGGAACCTTTGCGTGGCTCTGCGTTGGCTATGCATTGTCCTGAATGGCTCTATTGGACGTATATCTGCCTCTCTCTGCTGATGATTCTCCGGCTGAGAAAATCTCTCTCTCCAGAAGCTACTATACCCCTCACTTCACTAAATAACTTAGATCTTATCTTCGTCTGAGCACTGCTCCGTCAGAAGAGTTTGATCTCAATATTCAGTCCATGTGTGTGTTTCCAAAGGACCTTCAATATTTCCTTTATAATCTTCTCGTTGAGGCATCAACGACCAAGATTACATCTCTAATAAACGGCTAATATTATAACATGATTTGATATTTGTTTTCTAGATCATTCTCACTATGTTTTATTAATGCCCTTTAATTATTTAATTTCCATAAGTTTAGACTTAGGGTCTCCATTAAAATAATTAATTATTTTAATAAAACATTAACCGACTAGAGTTTTCACAAATGGTTTCTGGTTCTTTGAAATACTACTCTCTAAGCCTCTCCACAAAATTTAGGGCTTAGAGAACTTTTTGATGCTACAAAAATAAACACTACCTCTTAGCAAGGAAACGGCTTTAACAATATGTCTGCTACATAATGCTCTGATCCTAAAGCATCCTCTGTGATGTTGATGTTTGACAGGTTGTCCACCAACCTCTAAGATGTTGCTACAACTGTATTATTTTCCATGAAACTGCCACTTCCACTACTGCATATGTACTGTAGCTCCCTCTAAAGTGGTGCATCTTCTATGCTTCTAACACTGCCACTGCTAACACGAAAACTCAATTGTTGAGAGAAGCAAATGAAATCACCCAAAGACTGAATAAGTGTTTAGTGGATGCACCTTGGTGTTGAAGACTCCCACTGATAATAACTACTATGTTTTCCCTATGATGCGCTGTGTTGTTGCTTCTATACACTGCGCAACACTACTTTGTATTGCACTGCTATTTTTTCTCTGCTCTACACTGCTCCAAAAATAGACGTTGCTACCTACTTCACTGTCATCTTCATCACTCCTCAACTCTCATTGAAACTCCTCCATCCCATTACTGCTAATCATGGGCTCTCGTAGCAAGGTAATGATCCATGAGCTGGGATCCTCAAGGATCCTACCCAATATGGTACTCTGGAGTCTTATACTCCTCCTCCTAGCTTTGGTGCCCCTTTCAAGTCTAGTCCCTAGTTGGGATCCTTCCTCTCTTTGCAATTCACACTATACAACTCGCACTTCCTTTGGAAATCTCATACTATCATTCCTGCAGAGCTGCAAATATGAAAACTAAAACCTAGAGAATGAAACGATCTCGCGAAAATGTCGAATGTCTCCTCTCTCTTTTGCGTAGCTGCTTACTAGCTCTACACACTCCCTGCTGGAGTAAGTAGATATTCTCCCAGCTACTATTTCTTTGTAGTGAGAAATCAAATTCCTTGGCTTGAAATTATCTGAGGAAGACATTCCCTTAGTGTCATGCAATCCACTAGCTGTCATCTCTACCATCAATTGTCGAACTACTTCCTCTTTCTCCCCCTTTTTGTAGTCTAGGTGGCTTATGCACTCCCTCTAGAGCTCGTAGATCTACTGCTTAATTCCTATAAAATTTTGAATTCCTCGGCTAGGAATTCACTGAGGAAGAATTCCCTGCTATGTGCTTTTTCTTTCTTTTGACACTTCTTGCCTCTAACAACTACCTACAGAAAAACTACATCCCTCTAGCTCTGCGTGAAGGCTCTGTGCAGCTCCCTCTACCTCGGAAAAGTCTTGAATCATAATTCCTACCTCTCTGTCGACTCACTCATTGAGAGAAACCCTTAAAACTTCAGCCCTCTTGGCTAGATATGTGCAATCCCTTTGGGGATTCGACCTATTGCTTCTACAGAAATTTGGCCTTTACTTCAGATTCAGATATGCTCTTCTTGTTTCACATCAAAAGCTCTGACACAATGTGAAAATTCCTAGATCTTACAATCTTAGGAATCCTACTGCAACAATTGAGTGTACTTATCCTATTATGTAAATTACTTTTACAAGATTAATTAAAATATTAATTATTGAATTAACTACTGAAGTAGTCTACCCTAAATAAAATATGATTCTGAAACAAGGAAACTGAGCAAGAAATCAATCACACATAGGACACAATTGTTTTTGGACACAAGTCCCTGAAAAAACCCAATGCAAGAAAACCGGTGCAGCAGATCTGAGGGATCGTATTATTAAGAAATAGAAAATCATGAAAACATATATGAATACCTCAAGGGTTATTTATGTATAGAGAGAAATACTGGCAGAAATAAATGTGATTTTTACCTCACTCAATCACTGGAAAACCTGGTTGATCCAAACACTGGAAGAACTACCTTTGGAGGTCTCTATGCAATCACTACATAGGCACTGCGCCACCTCATCTAAGCACTGATTCACCCCAAAAAATGATCGATATGACTCCTTGAATCACAAATCTGGGCCTCCTGGTCTCACACGTCGTCTTTCAGCTTCTAGATATGATTCGACAAGTGAATCTCAGAAACCCTGTGAACCTCTGCACAACCTCTACGTGGCTCTTCGTTGACTCTGCGTCAACCTGATTGGATCTTCGTCAACATGAATTGATCTTTGTTTTCTATATCATTCTCACTATGTTTTATTAATTCCCTTAAATTATTTAATTTCCCTGATTTTAGACTTAGGGTATCCATTTAAATAATTAATTAATTTAATAAAACATTAACCAAGTGGAATTTTCACAAACGGGTATTGGGTTCTTTGGATTACTAGTTTCTAAGCCTTTCCAAAAAATTTTGGGCTTAGAGCACTTTATGATGCTACAAAAATAAACAGTGAGTCAGTAAGTGATGAGAATATTCTTAATGGGTTCCAAAGGGGAGAAAGGACAAAGGGATCAAACCCCAAATTTGGTTAGACATGTGCAAGTTGGAAGGTGACCATAGGTGGATCTAATAGTAGCAATAGATAAATGACCCACCAGACCCCTGAGTTGTGTGGGAGTTAAGCCTCACCCACATGTTAGTCGATGCATAAGTTATATGGTGGAGAGTACCAAAAATTTACAGAATGCATAATCCAATGGTAGAGAGTGAGTGCATCCCTCCCCCAAAAATGCAAAGCACCAGGTCACTTACCTGATAGGCCTGAAAATATTGGAAATACAACTCGTGGCACACACATGGAGGTGATGTGGAAATTTTATCTTAGATTCTTAGGGGTATTCAAACAATATTAGTTTTCCAGCATCGATATCTGGCGGTCGATATAGGTGGCACATTATATAGGAAGCACCGATGTGGCATGATAAGTGGATAATGACATGGGAGTTGTGATGATGTTGACATATGTAGCAAGTGACACATGGCATGTTGTTTTGGAATTTTTGAGTGGAAAAACAGACCCTTTTTAGGTGACACATGGCAGGTGACAAGATCTGATGCATGTCAAACTCCAATTGTTAAGGGAATGGTTATGATTTGGGGGTCCTATGGGCCAAGTCATAAAGGGTGTTGACATAAATGGTTCATTTTGGGGCCTAAGCACCAATATGTGTTTGCCCATGGTTTTAGCCCATATTTTTGGAAAAAATTTTGTATTGGCCCCAAAGTATTATTATTAACCTTGATCAATTTGTTACACCATAATATATAAGTACACACACAATGTGCACAAGGTGGTGAGTGGGTGTGTTGCACATCTGAGCCAGATAGAGAACATCTGATGCAAAGAAGTAGAACCAAATGATAAGGGCTAGAAATTTGAGGAGTTGCATTTATGCACATCACACAAAGAACTGATACGTGTGAGATGTGTGTATCGTGATGGGGAGTGAGGCTATGTAAATTTATATTGGACCATATATGCAATGCTTTTGAGAGAATATTGCACTGATTCTGAACAAAAGAGTTCACAAGAACGATGAAGTTAGAAGAATATGATTAATTCTTGTAAGGGGTAGATGTTGAAAGAAGTGTTTCTTCAATTTGTTTGAGTAAATGATTATAAAAATAATTGAATTTTTTTGTTGTGATACAGAATTATAATCTACTAGTAAACTAGATTCCTTGAGTGTGGTTTTCCTTCAATCATTACAATAGAAGAAAGAAAACTATTATTTTCTCTAAGACAAATAGATAGATAGAAAGGAAAGAATATTACTTGAGATCATTTTTCTCTCCTTCTCCTTCTTTCGTTGTTTTCATCGCTCTCAATCCAACTAAAGCCGCTAGAGTGATTACCACAATCAAAGACAGAGAACAAAAAACAAGATACAAATATACAAATATCTACTTATCTTAACAAAATTGAACTGATTATATCTGAGAATACACACACAATTGAGAATTCAATTCATAAGAAATAAGCATACATATGAGAAAATGAGCATATATCTTTATTAAGAAAGTAGGAGGAGGAGATTACAACCAATAGATCGATTCATCGTCAACCTACTCCAATTTCATTCCATCCTCATCACACCAAGCATCATCCCATTAGCATAACAGTGCTTCCATATCTCATCAATTGGGAATCCAACAGCATAATGTTACACAAAATTATCCCTCCCTAGCACTTAGATGAGTTCTCAATTTATAGGAAAATAAGGTAATTTCTCAATAAGTGGAATTGAATGGCTTCTAATAATAGGTGAGACATGTTTTCAAGTTCAGTGGTGATGGATGAACACTTTTATTCGAAGTATGACACCTATGAGCTCTTCTAGAAGGCACTAGACATGTGGAGATTCCCAGAACAATGATGATTTCGCTCCCAAGATACCAACGCACCCTTAAGTGTCGGTAAGTGCACTTCAGTGCACCCTTGCATGGAGATAAGTGCACTGCAGTGCACTTAGGCCCATGCAAAGGTCTGTTGATGAGTTAATAATTCATATAATCTATACCTCAAAGATTGGAAATCTCACAATTGAAGCCATCAATGGAATGACTTCTCTTAGGGCATATAACAATTAAATTATGGGATGATAGACCCTATTCATATTGGTCTTGGGGGATGATGCCCAATTTGACCAGGTCTTGGGGGATAATGCCCAAATTGACTAGTAACAATTTCCCCCTAAAGCATGAAGTCAAAATAATGATAATATTTGGATGAGATGCTTTACGATGTGATGAGTAGGATCTGAAGCGGACAATGACCTGCATCAATTTTCAATACATTACATCATGATATCTTACATCTTGGACATGAATTTCTGAGGGAGGGATACCCATGCTCAACACATAAACTATCATAACATGTACATAATTTAGAAAGTCGTCTACAGATATAGACATGCCTATAGATATAGGCCCATGTTCGGATGACCATCTATATGTAAAGCCATCGTACGGATGATGTGTATAATTCCTGATATCGTAGCTTGGATGGATGAAACTAGATCCAGGATCTTATTATCTTATTCACTTGATCGTTCAAGTACAAGTCCAGCCATGTGAATATATGATCTGAAGTTGAACATGGGAAGACATCGTCTGATTACTATACATTTATGTAAGCTTTTAACAGACGTGAGAGAAACCACCTTTGACCTTAATGGTTCTCAAGGTACTGCAGTACAATTTTCAAGGCGTGAATAGATGATTTGATGTCGAATGCCAAACAAAATCTTTCGGTCGAAGGTTCGGAAGTGAGAAACCTACCGATGATGTAGCAAGCTCCAAGGTACTGGAAAGATGTTTCTAAGTTAACTTCCTAGATTATGAGATGATGTCAATAGGAAGAAATTTTATCACGAAATAGGAGTATTGATTTCAGAGACAAAATGTGACTTGATGTAGCAATGTTCAAGGATGACTGTCAGGAAAATGAAGGTTTATGAGTATTGCAGAAGATGAGGAATTATTGGATGAATTCTCTTGAACATATCGGTGACACTGAAATGATTTGGCAGAATTGACCTAAAATTGAAGTGATGGTATGATGGTCCATAGGTATGATGAAATTTCAAGAAGATTACCCAATAGAAAAAGTCATAGTGATGGAGTGAAAGGGTCATGTTCAAGAGCGACCTGCTACCATAAAGTGTTATGTTCTTTTTCCCGGATTTTCCCCAGTCATTACTGACCAGTATCTCTTTATTTTTTAACAAGATTGAGGAGGGTAACATATTCTTGATATATAATTTGACCCTTCAGGTGAATCCATCGCTATTTAAAGATTTAACGAGTCTAGCGATAATGAAACTTGATCTTGCCATGATCGAAAAGTCTGTTGCTATTTTATATTTTAATGAGTCTAATGACAATGAAAACCTAGTCCTTTTTCATGTTTAGAGAGTTAGAAAAAAGGGAAAAAGGAAAACTCCATGAGTCAGTTTTTGTAAATTTCTCGCTCAGGTCCGAAAAAGTGTAAAATGATACCTAAGAAAACCTTTTAGCCATGTTCTACTAAGGTTTTATTTTTTCATAAATAATCTATCTCAGTCTGGAAAAGGGTTAATGTTAGGTCCCTATATTACTATTATAGTCCCTTATTGTTGTTAGTGTAACCCTGTAACCCCCATATTGTTATTATTGTGCCCTTAAATTATTATTGTTAGGTCGGCTAGGATTACATTATGGCCCCACTAGGATGACAATGTGGCCCCATGGACTCCTATATATAGAAAGGAGGTTTTGTAATTTGTATCATCCAAGAATTATTCATTCATGTAATGTATTGGAGGTTTCCCCCTCAAAGTGGCTTATTTATAAGGCATTGATATCTCTTTTCTTCTTTTTTTGGAGCTAGTTTCACAACATTTGGTATCAAAGCTTTGAGATTCTAGGGTTTCGCTACTCCAAACAGGTCATCGTGGAATTTTTGCTATAACGCTTTTTCTATGAAGGTTCAGAATCAGAAATTTTTAGAGTGCGAAGCCAAACTCCGAAGGAACATCTTCCCAAAATTTCAGAGCTTGGTTCGCAACATTTTCGGAGATATGATCTGTGCAAGTTAGGTCATTTTGCAGGCTCCTGAATTTAACCTAAACATTTCATTGTGGTATTTTCGTAATAAATTTGTTTCTACGAGGGTTCAGATGCTGAATTTTTTAGAGTGCAAAGCCAAAATCCTGAGGAACATCATCGCAAAATTTCATATATTCGTTTGCAATATTTTCGGAGATATGATCTATGGAAGTTAGGGATTTTTAAGGCTTCTGAATTTCATCTCAAAGAGGTGATTGTGGGAAAATATTCATAGCTCTCTCTCTGAGAATTGGATTTGAATGCTGTAAAAAGTGGCCACAAGTACACGAACTGTAGTTTTTGGTCTATCAATTTTAGAGCTAAAGGAGGAAAAAGTGACACGTGGCAAGTCGTACAAGTTTTCTCTACTGAACCAGTCCAAAATTGGGTCATTGTGGGAGATTGGACATAACTTTGCCTTGAAGAATCCAAATCATATCAATTTGTGGCATTTGAAAGAAGCTCCAGAGGGATACTACAGGGCTGAATTTTAGATATTAAGGATCCAAAATTATAGAGATAATTCAATTTCAATATCAAGCTCCTCAAAATCAAGTAAAAGGTGTGTATTTTTTTTTTTCAAATTGCATAAGTCTTATTTGAGGAATCAAGTTGAATTGATTCAAGGGAATATTGTAGAATAGATATCAGTATTGGATTCTAAAATGGCCCCTAAAAAGAATTCAACACCCATTAAGCCTTTAGAAGGCTCTACTATGACTCATGAAGATGAAGAATGGCAACATGACATATCAAAATTACAAGAGAAAGTGCAATAAATTTCACTCTTGCAAAGAACAACAAAAAATGAAATGGAAGTTTTGAAGAAAGGCATGGAAACTAAGATGGATGGTTTGAAGAAAGGCGTGAAAGCTAATATGAATGGTTTGGAAGCTAAGATGGATGGGATGGAAGTGGGCATGGAATCTAAGATGGATGACATGGAAGCTAAGATCGATGAAAAAATGAAAGACGACATGGAAAACATGAAGAAGGATCTAAAAGTAGACATCGAAGGTTTGGCAAAGTTGATACAAGAAATGTTTCCTAATGCTGAAAAGATAGTAGAGGAAACTCATGAAGAGAATAAAATAAATGTTAATCGTGATTTCATTAACTCTAATGTTGGAGGGAAGAACCACCATATTCCAAAAATGGATATGAGGAAGTTTGATGGAAAGGATCCTGTAACAAGGATACTACAGATGGAGAAATATTTTGATCTCAATAATGTGCAAAACACACAAAAAGTACACATTGCAACTTTACATTCAGAACAAAATACATTTGTATGGTATCGATGGCTTTTCTCACATAAAAAAATTGTCACTTGGTCAATTTTTACGGAGGAAATGATAGCACATTATGAGGATACAAAGAGCAATGCCTTCTTTACCCAATTGATAAATCTCAAACAAAAGGGTTCAGTGGGGGAGCACATTAAGGACTTCCAAAAATTGAATATAAGGGTAACTAATATTTCAGAGGAACATGGGATTGATCTCTTCATAAGTACTTTAAAGGATAATATCCAACATGAAGTTCGTGTTTTGGAACCTGATTCATTGGAGAAGGCATTCAGGTTGGCCAGAAAAATTGAATGTAAAATCATGGTGACAAGGAAGCCTACCACTCACTTCTATAAAGAGGTAAGTGTTGCTAATCCTAGATTTGCACAACCTACAAGGTTGACACCACAACAATTGGAAGAAAAAAGAGCAAAATGGATTTTCTATAGTTGTGATAGAAAATACACTAAAGGTCATAAGTGTGCTGAGAAGAAATTATTTTACATAGATTGTGAAGAGGAAGAATAAAATGAAAAAGAATCTTCAAAAGAAGAGGATATACACCACCAACCAACCCTAGAAGAGGAAGAAATGAGTTCGACCATATCGTGTAATTCATTGGCAAGAATTACCACTCCTCAAACTCTCAAGATAGAAGGACATATCAAGAAGAAAAAGGTAATAGTGTTGATTGATTCAGGTAGTACCCATAATTTTATTCATTGTAAGGTAGCCAAGGAATTGAATTGTTTCCTATACCCAGCACCAGAATGTCAAGTGATGTTTGAAAATGGAGGAACTATAAAGTGCTCTGGAAAATTCCATAATATCAAGCTAAACATGGGGGAATACGTATTGAATATTCCAATGCTTTCCATTCATATGGGAGGTGCTGATGTTGTACTAGGAGTACAATGGTTACAATCTTTGGGGACGGTAGCTTTTAATTTTCAAGAACTTTTCTTGAAATTTTTTTCAGAAGGAAAGGAATTTGAATTACGAGGTATTGCAGGGAAGCCAGGAAGGATAATAAGCTCTAATGTCATGACAAAGCTTCTAAAGAAAGAACAACGAGGCGTAATTGCACAATTATGCTCACTAGAAGTTCCAACATCAAAATCATCTATTTCTGCAGATCTCCAACAAGTCTTGGACAATCATTCCAAGGTGTTTGAAACTCCCAAAAGAATCCCACCTATTCGTGATCATGATCATGCTATTCATTTGATTCCAGGAAGTGTTCCTCCAAACATCAGGCCTTATAGATATCCTTATGTCAAAAAGAGCGAAATTGAACGTATGATTGCAGAAATGTTAGAGGCTGGTATAATTCAACCTAGTCAAAGTTCTTTCTCTGCTCCAGTAGTATTGGTGCACAAGAAGGATGGATCATGGCACATGTGTCCGAATTATAGGGAGCTCAATAAGCTCACTATTAAAGATAAATTTCCCATTCCTGTGATTGATGAATTATTGGATGAATTACATGGAGAAATTTATTTTACTAAGTTGGATCTTCGTTCAGGATATCATCAAATTAGAATGAAGAATAAAGATATTCCAAAAATAGCATTTCAAACTCATGAGGGTCATTATGAATTTTTGGTCATGCCTTTTGGCCTTACCAATGCACCTTCTACATTTCAAGGGTTGATGAATTCCATTTTCAAACCCTTCCTTAGAAAACTTGTGCTAGTATTTTTTGATGATATACTAATCTATAGCAGGTCTTGGAAGGATCATGTTCAACATGTTGACAAGGTGCTCAAACTGTTGCAGGAAAAAAAATTATATGCAAAAACATCCAAATGTTTCTTTGAAGTGCAAGAGGTGGAATATCTAGGTCATATTGTATCTCATGAGGGTGTTAAAGTAGACCCTAACAAAATTAAATCCATTGAGGAATGGAAAGTCCCCACAACCATAAAGCAGTTGCGAGGATTTATCGGGTTAACAGGGTATTATCGTAAGTTTGTTAAGAATTATGGGAGAATAGAAGCACCTCTAACAACATTATTGAAGAAAGATGCATTTTCGTGGACTCCTAAAGCAACTAAGGCCTTTGAACATATTAAAGAAGAAATGTGCCTAGCACCTGTTAGGTCCCTATATCACTAGTATAGCCCCTTATTATTGTTAGTGTAAACCCCTTATTGTTATTATTGTACCCTTGTAACCCCCATTTTGTTATTATTGTGCCCTTAAATTATTATTGTTAGGTCGGCTAGGATTACATTATGGCCCCATGGACTCCTATATATAGAAAGGAGGTTTTGTGAATTGTATCATCGAAGAATTGTTCATTTATGTAATGTATTGGAGGTTGCCCCCTCGAAGTGGCTTATTTCTAAGGCGTTCATATCTCTATTCTTCTATTTTTGGAGCTGGTTACACAACATTTGGTATCAGAGCTTTGGGATTCTAGGGTTTCGCTGCTCCAAACAGGTCATCGTGGCATTTTCACTATAACTTTTTTTCTACGAAGCTTCAGAAGCTGAAAGTTTTAGGGTGCGAAGCTGAAATTTTGAGGAAGGTTGTCTAAAACTTTCAGATCTTGGTTCGCCATATTTGAGGAGATATCATTTGTGGAAGTTAGGTATTTTTTCAGGCTCATAAACAGGTCATCGTGGCATTTGCGCTATAAATTTTTTTGTACGAAGGGTCAGAGTCTGAAATTCATATGGTGCGAAGCTGAAATCCTGAGGAAAGTCGTCAAAAAATTTCAGAACTTGGTTCGCAATATTTTTGGAGATATGATCTGTGGAAGGTAGTGCTTTTTCAGGCTCCTGAATTTCATCTCAAAAGAGGTGATCGTGGGAAAAGTTCAATAAATCTCTCTCCCAGAAGATTAGTTGAGATGCATACAAAAGTGGTCACAATGAACACGACACAGCCAGTTTCTTCCCTGCTCAATTTCAGAGACAAGGATTCTCTCATAGGTGACACGTGACGAGTAGTACAAATTTTCTCTCTTGAACCAGGTCCCGAGGTAGGTCATTGTGGGAGATTGGACACAACTTTGTCTTGGAGCATCAAATCAGTCGGACACAGCATTTGAAAGAATCTTCGAGCTGAATGAGAGGAGCTACTACGGAGCTGAGAAATGAATTTCGGATATGAAGATTTTCAAGCACGGAAGATAATACAATTTCAATATCGAGCTCACCAAAGCTAGTAAAAGGTGTGTATTTTTTTTTCCGAATTGCATAAGTCTTGTTTGAAGAATCAAGTTGAATTGATTGCAAGGGCCTATTGTAGAATAGATATCAATGTTGGAGTCTGAAATGGCCCCTAAAAAGAATTCAACACCCATTAAGCCTTTAGAAGGCTCTACTATTACTCATGAAGATGAAGAATGGCAACATGACATGTCAAAATTACAAGAGCAAATGCAACAAATTTCGCTCTCGCAAAGAACAACACAAAATGAAATGGAAGTTTTGAAGAAAGGCGTGGAAACTAAGATGAATGGTTTGGAAGCTAAGATGGATGGCATGGAAGTCGGCATGGAAGCTAAGATGGATGACATGAAGAATGATCTAAAAGCATACATGGAAGGCTTGATGACAAGCTTAAAACCCGAAATGATTCCTAATGGCGGAAATATAGGAGAAGAACCTCCTGATGAGAACAAAATAAATGTTAATCATGATTCCATACGAATGTTGGCGGAAAGAACCACCATATTCCAAAAATGGATATGAGGAAGTTTGATGGAAAGGATCCTGTAACATGGATACTACAGATGGAGCAATATTTTGATCTCCATAACGTGCAAAACACGCAAAGGTACGCATTGCAACTTTACATTTAGAACAAAATACATTTGTATGGTATCAATGGCTTTGCTCCCGTAAAAAAATTGTCACTTGGTCAATTTTTACGGAGGAAATGATAGCACATTATGAGGATACAAAGAGCAACACCTTCTTTACCCAATTGATAAAACTCAAACAAAAGGGTTTAGTGGGGCAGCACATTGAGGACTTCCAAAAATTGAATATAAGGGTAACTGATCTTACAGAGGAACACAGGATTGATCTCTTCCTAGGCACTTTAAAGGATAACATCCAACATGAAGTTCGCGTTTTGGAACCTAATTCATTGGAGAAGGCATTCAGGTTGGCACGAAAAGTTGAATGTAAAATTATGGCGACAAGGAAGCCTACCACTCAATTCTATAAAGAAGGAAGTGTTGCTACGCCTAGATTTCCACAACCTACAAGGTTGACACCACAACAATTGGAAGAAAAAAGAGCAAAAGGGCTTTGCTACAGTTGTGATAGCAAATACACTAAAGGTCATAAGTGTGCTGAGAAGAAATTATTTTACATAGATTGTGAAGAAGAAGAAGAAAATGAACAAGAAGAGGATATACACCAGGAACCACCCCTAGAAGAGGAAGAAATGAATACGACCATATCGTGTAATGCACTGGCAGGAATTACCACTCCTCAAACTCTCAAGATAGAAGGACATATAAAGAAGAAAAGGGTAATAGTGTTGATTGATTAAGGTAGCACCCATAATTTTATTCATTATAAGGTAGCCAAGGAATTAAATTGTTTCCTATACCCAGCACCAGAATGTCAAGTGATGGTTGCAAATGGAGGAACTATAAATTGCTCTAGAAAATGCCATAATATCAAGCTAACCATGGGAGAATATGTATTGACTAGTCCAATGCTTTCTATTCCTATGGGAGGTGCTGATGTTGTACTAGGAGTACAATGGTTACAATCTTTGGGGACGATAGCTTTTAATTTTCAAGAACTTTTCTTGTAATTTTTTTCAGAAGGAAAGGAAGTCGAATTACGGGGTATTGCAGGGAAGCCAGGAAGGATAATAAGCTCTAATGTCATGACAAAGCTTCTAAAGAAAGAACAGCGAGGCGTAATTGCACAATTATGCTCACTAGAAGTTCCAACATCAAAATCATCTATTTCTGCAGATCTCCAACGAGTCTTGGACAATCATTCCAAGGTGTTTGAAACTCCCAAAGGACTCCCACCTATTCGTGATCATGATCATGCTATTCATTTGATTCCAGGAAGTGTTCCTCCAAACATCAGGCCTTATAGATATCCTTACATCCAAAAGAGTGAAATTGAATGTATGATTGCAGAAATGTTAGAGGCGGGTATAATTCAACCTAGTCAAAGTTATTTCTCTGCTCCTGTAGTATTGGTACACAAGAAGGATGGATCATGGCGAATGTGTCCGGATTATAGGGAGCTCGATAAGCTCACCATTAAAGATAAATTTCCCATTCCTGTGATTGATGAATTATTGGATGAATTACATGGAGCAATTTATTTTACCAAGTTGGATCTTCGTTCAGGATATCATCAAATTAGAATGAAGACTGAAGATATTCCAAAAACGACATTTCGAACTCATGAGGGTCATTATGAATTTTTGGTCATGCCTTTTGGCCTTACCAATGCACCTTCTACATTTCAAGGGTTGATGAATTCCATTTTCAAACCCTTCCTTAGAAAATTTGTGCTAGTATTTTTGATGATATACTAATCTACAGCAGGTCTTGGAAGGATCATGTTGAACATGTTGACAGGGTGCTCAAACTATTGCAGGAGAAACGATTATATGCAAAAAAATCCAAATGTTTCTTTGGAGTACAAGAGGTGGAATATCTGGGTCATATTGTATCTCACGAGGGTGTTAAAGTAGACCCTAAAAAAATTAAAGCCATTAAGGAATGGAAAGTCCCCACAACCATAAAGAAGTTACGAGGATTTCTCGGGTTAACGGGGTATTATCGCAAGTTTGTTAAGAATTATGGGAGAATAGCAGCACCTCTAACAACATTATTGAAGAAAGATGCATTTTCATGGACTCCTGAAGCAACTAGGGCCTTTGAACGTCTTAAAGAGGCAATGTGCCTAGCACCGGTCTTAGCTACACCGGACTTCACAAAAACCTTTATTGTGGAATGTGATGCCTCAGGAAATGGAATTGGTGCAGTTTTAATGCAGGAAGGAAGACCCATTGCTTTTGAAAGTCGTCCAATCAAAGGAAAGTATTTACGGAAACCTATTTATGAGAAGGAAATGTTAGCAATACTACATGCACTAAAGAAATGGCGACCTTACCTAATGGGAAGACACTTCAAGGTAAAAAATGGTCATGATAGTCTTAAACACTTTTTGGAACAAAGACTATCTTCAGAAGAGCAGCAAAAATGGGTCACAAAGATGTTGGGTTATGACTTTGAAATAATCTACAAAAAAGGAAAGCTTAATGTTGTTGCGGATGCACTCTCAAGAAATAATGAAGAGGTGGAAGCATTGCTTTGTGCCATTTCTATTATCCAACCAGATTGGATAACTGAAGCAAGAGATGAATGGAAGAAGGACAAAGATGTATGGACACTCATTCAAAAGTTGCAGCAAGATCCTAGTACATCCGATACATTTAGTTGGAAAAATGATTCCTTATGGTACAAAGATCGCTTATATCTTTGTAAGAATTCCCAACTAAAACAAAAGATTCTTCTGGAATTGCACACTTCTCCTCTAGGAGGACACTCAGGATTTTTAAAAACTTACCACGGGGTGAAGAAAGAATTTTTTTGGGATGGCCTTAAATCTGATATTCGAAAGTTTGTGGCGGAATGTTTGGTTTGCCAACAGAATAAAGTGGAAACAATTAAGACCCCAGGACTTCTACAACCTTTATCCATTCCGGGTCAACGTTGGGAGGAGATTTCAATGGATTTTATCACAGGTTTACCTAAGTCCGAAGGAAAGAGTGTCATCATGGTGGTAGTTGATAGACTTACCAAGTATGCACACTTTTGTGCATTATCTTATCCATTTAAAGCAAGTACGGTTGCTACTACATTTATGGATAGAATTCAAAAGCTACATGGAAGCCCAAGGGTTATTGTGAGCGACAGAGATCCCATTTTTACTGGAAATTTTGGACGGAGTTATTTTCTTGTTTGGGTACTCAATTAGCTCATAGCTCATCTTATCATCCTCAATCTGATGGTCAAACTGAGATAGTAAATAAATGTTTGGAAGGATATCTTCGTTGTTTTGTATCTGATAAACAAACACGATGGGTCAAGTGGTTACCTCTCGCTGAATGGTGGTATAACACTTCCTTCCATACTGCAGCAAAAATGACCCCATTTATGGCACTTTATGGATATCATCCACCATCCATCACATCATCTTTAAAGGAAAATTCGAAGGAGTCATTAAAGTAATCATCAAAATCATACCTTTTTAGTACTCCACAACTTTGAAATATCTCAATTGTAGAGCTGCCAAATTTATCCATGGAATAGAGAGACATATGTCTTGATGATAAAAAATCAATGTTGGATTCTTCTTGAAATTGTTCATGTTTGTATTCCGAAGAGGATTCAAAGTTTTCTAAGGTATTCAGAATCTGGCTATCTTCACTAATTTATGAAATTGTGAAGAGAGGTTGTAAGTCTTCTTCATCCTCTATCCATTGAGTATCATCTAATTCTGTAATTGTTCTTGCTGGAGGATACAAGGTAAATTTCTTGGTTGAAATACCATCAGAGATGTACATATCACCGGATCTACAACTAATGAAAGCATCAGCTGTAGCTAACCAAGGTCTTCCTAATATAATAGGATTCCCTCCTAGATTATTCTTAGGAGTTAGGATCATAAAATCCACAGGATACTCCCAAGAATCTAGGGACACTGGAATGTCTTCTATTACCCCATCAAGTTTGATCACAGATCTGTCTGCTAATTGTAATAATGTGGGTGTAAAAAGAATATTAGGAAGTTTTAGTTTATCCATGATTTGTCTACTCATGATATTGATTGCTGCTCCTAAATCAATAAGTGTGTTTTGGATCTCAGTTCCATTGATGTGTATTTTAACAACTGGATTTCCTGGGTCTAGATACTTTGGAATATCAATCTTACCCATCATGATGTCTGTTATTTTTCCTGCTAGTTGAATTTTCTGTGTCTCTTTTATTCTTTTTTCTGTTTTTTTCATGCTCAACTCCTTTATTGTCTTTGCTAGGATTGGAATTTCCTTGATAGCTTGTAATAATGGGATCTTAATACAAACATTCCTTAGCTCATCTAGGAAATCATAATTAGGCACCATAATTTGTTTTTCTACACCCCTATCAATTTGTAATCTTTCTGGAAAGGGAGGTGTAGAGGTGGATGTTGATGGTTGCTCTAATATAGGAGTTGAAATTATTGGTTCTTTTTGTTTTGATTTTTCAATGTTTGGGGCTTGAAAAGATGTGTTCTCTTCAAGACTTTTATTTACCCGTAGAGAATCTTCCTCAGAGTTGTTTTGCTCTTGTATGATTACAAAAGGTTTCTTCTTTTCAAGTATTCTTCCAGACCTAAGTTGAACATCATTAAGGTCTAAAGGAGTAATCAAATAGGTTGGGAACTGTTGGCCTTCTATCATGTATATGTTTTGAGGATTTTTATTGTTGGGGTTTGGTATGGGTTGGGTAGGTAACTAATTTTCTTTCTAAGGAAATGGTAATGGAAGTGGTGGATTTTGATGTTGTGAATTATGAGGATTTTGTTGAGGATTCTATTGAGGAGGGAAATTTGGATATGGTGGATAAGATGGTGGATATTGATAGTACTGAGAGTATCTTCCCTAGGGATTTTGTGCTCCTTGTGCCCCGAGTTTGAGATTGATTTTGGAATTGGGGTGTTGTGTAACCGGTGCAAAAATAGAAGAAAATAGATATCAACGCCTTATAAATAAGCCACTTCGAGGAGGCAACCTCCAATACATTACATAAATGAACAATTCTTGGATGATACAAATGACCAAAACCTCCTTCTATATATAGGAGTCCATGGGACCACAATATAATCCTAGTGGGGCCACAATGTAATCCTAGCCGACCTAACAATAATAATGTAAAGGCACAATAATAACAATATGGGGGTTACAGGGGTACAATAATAACAATAAGGGGGGCTACACTAACATAATAAGGGGCTACACTATTAATATAGGGACATAACATGCCCCTCTCCTTCAAACAAGTGTTGTCCTCAACGCTTGATTATTTCTTGATGCTTCTGTATAAAATTCTCATCCTCCCATGTGAAATATTTTACAGGAAAGTTCTTCCACTTGCTGAGATACTTTGAAATTGATCGTACTTGTCGAGTTCTTGTTTCTATGATTGCTTCATAACTTCTTTCGATGTGATGTTGATCTTCCTGTTGTTTCATTAGATTCTGCACCAAAGTTGGGTTATCCTTTGAGAGTTGGAGAACTTGTTGTTGATGCTCGATGTGATATTCCATTAATTTATCATCCATATTTTCTATTATTTGATCCTTCAAAACATCCAACTTAGCCTCCATTTATGCTTTTAAACCATCTATTTCATCTTCAATTTCTCTTCGTAAGATTGAAACTTGTTGCACTTGGTACCGTAATTTTGATATCTCATACTGCAACTCTTCCTCTTCATGCGTCATAGTATAGCTTTTTGAGGGATTAATGGGTATGGAATTATTTTTTGGAGGCATTATAGAACCCAATACTGATAAAAATTCTAAAATATGCACTTGGAATCACTTCAATTTCTTTTTCAAACAAACGTTATGCAATTTTAAAAACCAAATACACACCTTTCTCTTGCTTTTGAGGAGCTCGATAATGAAATTGGATTATCTCTGTGACTGTAGCACTTCAATATTTGAATTTTAGTGTCAATGTAGCCCTATGAATTATATTTTTAATGCCACAGGTCTGACCTGATTTGGATTCTCCAAGACAAAGTTGTGTCCAATCTCCCACAATGACCTAATTATGGACTGGTTCAGTAGTGCGAACTTGTACGACTTGCCACGTGTCACTGTTTCGTCCTTTGTCTCTGAAATTGATAGCCAAGAAACTATAGTCCGTGTACTTGCAACAAATTTTTATGGCACTCCAATCCGATGCACAGAGAGAGAGTTATTGAGATTTTCCCACGATCACCTCTTTGAGATGAAATTCAGGAGCCTGAAAAAGCACTACCTTCCACATATCATATCTCCAAAAATATTGCGAACCAAGCTCTGAAATTTTTTGATGAATTTCCTCAGGATTTCAGCTTCGCACCATATGAATTTCAGATTCTGAACCTTCGTAGAACAAAATTTATAGCGCAAATGCCACGATGACCTGTTTAGGAGCCTGAAAAAATACCTGACTTCCACGGAACAATATCTCACGAAAATATTGCGAACCAAGCTACGACATTTTTAGAAAATCTTCCTCAAGATTTGTTGTTTGCACCTAACAATTTCAGATTCTGAACCTTCGTATAAAAAAAGTTATAGCGCAAATGCCACGATGACCTGTTTAGGAGCCTGAAAAAAGACCTAACTTCCACAGATCATATCTCCGAAAATATTGCGAAACAAGCTCTGAAATTTTTAGACAATCTTCCTCGGGATTTCAGCTTCGCACCCTAAAAATTTCAGCTTCTGAAACTTCGTAGAAAAAAAGTTATAGCGAAAATGCCACGATGACCTGTTTGGAGCAGCGAAACCCTAGAATCCCAAGCTCTGATACCAAATGTTGTGTAACCAGCTCCAAAAATAGAAGAAAAGAGATATGAACGCCTTAGAAATAAGCCACTTCGAGGGGGCAACCTCCAATACATTACATAAATGAACAATTCTTGGATGATACAAATAAACAAAACCTCCTTCTATATATAGGAGTCCATGGGGCCACAATATAATCCTAGTGGGGCCACAATGTAATCCTAGCCGACCTAACAATAATAATGTAAGGGCACAATATTAACAATATGGGGGTTACAGGGGTACAATAATAACAATAAGGGGGGCTACACTAACATAATAAGGGGCTACACTATTAATATAGGGACTTAACATGGGGCCAAGGTTGCTGCCAAGAATTCCAATTTGGTGGGGGTTGATTATACGGTTGATCATGGAATCCTTGTGTTTGAGGTCCTTGCCAAGGCCTTCTAGAGACAAAATAGAGAGATTCTGTGGAATTTTTAGAGGTTTCTTCTTGAAAGACAACTTTAAGACCAGGAAGTGAAGGAAAAATCTTGGTCTCATGTTTTTCTGAACAAATTACATAGGTCTCTACTACTTTTAAACATAAGGGAACTCTGCGAAGGCATGTTCCACTCAGAATCTGGGACAAAAGATTGCTAAGGCATCAGATTCAGCTTTTTGCTTGTTTTGTAACTTGAGGGTGTCTATTTTCTCACTAAGACTCCCTAAAATGTCAGATTTGAATTCATCAAGCATATGTCCTATTTATGCCCTACTTATTGTCCTAGAAGCAGACTTACTTGCCCTTGCAAGAGCAGGGTCTCTTGGTCCTTTTACAGTTTTAGATTTCCCTCTTGAAAGGTTGATACATAATTCAGCTATTTAAGGTAATGTGAGCTGAGATATATCCCCTTTTCCCATCATGTTAAGGATATCTAGCCATTCATCCCTAATTGTCTTCAACAAGAGAGCTTTCAAAGTATCTTGGTCTAAGTTTTCCATTTTTTCTCTTTTGATGTTATAGTTAAACCTCTCCAACAAATCTTCCATATTTTCATCCTCTTTTTGTAGCATTTTAAACACTTCCTCCTTATGGTTGACTGGCATACAGTAATCCAAATACCTCTCTAGAAATGCATGTTTCATGTCTTCCCATGTCCTAATAGAACTGTTGATCAAACTCATAAACCATTTTAATGCTGTTCCTTTCAATGTTGAAGGGAATAGTTTAAGTTTTTGGGCATCTTGTAAGTAATCATAGGTTCTACATAGGACTTCAAATTCAAATAGGAAGGTTTTAGGATCTTCACTTTTGAGTCCATAAAATTTTGGAAGGATAGAGGGTGAAATGTTTTTCATAGTTGCATTGGTTTCTTCATCTACTATAGGAAACCCAAAAGAGCTTCCCATTTCCCTTCTACCTCTTCCTCTGCCTCCTTCTTCACCTCTACCTCCTTCTCCTTCTGCACCTCTACCTCCTTCTCCTCTACCTCTACCTCTACCTCCTCCAAATAGTGTGTGTTCTCCATTAAAGACTCCTCCTCCCCCTTCTTCTGCCATAGTTGATTCTTCTGTGGAAGTGGAAAAGTTTATGTCTCTAGCAAGGGTCCTTGAATCTTCTTCTAAAACAGGTTCAGTGGATGAAGTGGAAGGTCTCTCTGATGGAATATCTGATCTTAAGCCTTCTAGAAGTCTGTGATCAGTATAGGATGGAATGTAGGTTTGAGTTGGAGGTGTGCTGCCTCTTGGTCTTGGTGGAACAAGTGGTGTTCTAGGAATCAAGCTTCTGCTTCTTATGAATCTACCCCTTGAGTCTCTTTCTCTATGCATATCATTGTTTTTGGGAGGTAAGAAACAAGGCTACCTAGTTACACTTCCCCGGCAACGGCGCCAAAATGTCTACTCAACTTAGTGTTCCTAAATTGATGTCATAAATTGTCAACCAGGGCTAGTAAACTGTTGAAGTGAAGTGCACTATATGTGCCTAGGTATCTTCTTCCTACTTCATTGTGTTTAGTGTTTTTCTAGTGTTTTTGGTTTTGTGTTTTTATGCTAAGAGGAAAAGAACTAAATTATTGGCAAAGAGAAGTTATTGATCACACTAAAACAGAGCAAAATCTACTCTAAACTATGTATGGCACCTAAGAACAGAAAATGCTAATTCACAGATTGTAAAGCTTGACAAGAAAAGTAACTCATAACATTAAACTCAGTCCAATTCAATTCATTAGAGGTATGTTGGAACAATTTGAGAAAAAGGATAAGTTTGATGTAATGAGGTTCTCTTTAGTAAACAACAACTTAAAATATCATAGAGGAAATCTCATCCATTGTTAGAAATTTGTTGGAACATTTTGAGAAAAGATTATCTGCAACATAGTAAGGAACCCTATACTAAAATAACATATGACACTAGAATTAACCCATTCTACAACTCAAAATGTTACTATTAAGCCTCATTCAAGGGTTAGATATCTCTTGGAATAACTTTGGAAAAAGGTTGTTTGTAAAATTATGAGAAATTGCAGAACAGTCAGGAACTCAAAATGATATAACTAATTCTTGCCCATATAATAATGATGTGTTAGAAGAGATTAAGAACAAGAGAAACTTGTAAAATAATGAGGGTATTTTAAGTCTAATTAACAGGACTAGAATGCAATTAACTAATAAAACTTGAAATACAATGAACAGAACTGAACTAAAATGCAATTAACCTCCGAAGTACTACAACTCTATCTCATTCACGTGTTAGTGATATATTGGAACAGTTCATGAGAACAGGATTGACTATAATATTCGATGTAAGTAAACATAAAACATGATGCTCAGAAAAACAACATGATTAAGAACGAAACAGAGCTAAAGGTCACTTATCTAGAAAATATGCACAAAGCCTTTCGGACAGTAGGGGCCCTCTACCATCAGATTGGCACACGAATCCTTAACTCCTTAAAATTGCTTCAGATCATGCATTAAAGTTGTACTTCTTTCATTAAATGAAAAACGCTCAGAAACAGAGTATCACAGTCTTTGAGAACTAACAACAAAACATCAACTAACTAACTATTTCTCGGTTCACCGAGTTATTCTTATAAGAAAATACATAACTTTCATTGAGGAGAAATAGGCATAGGTGTCTTTTACAATCAAAATCGAACTAGAACTCCTGTTGAGGACTCGTATTTTGCTGAAGACACCTGCAGAGTCCTTATCCTTGTAGAAGTCTACTTCTTAGTTTTGGTTTTCTCCACGTGCATAACCACTTGCAGATTTTTGCTCAACCTTTGTAGAGTGCAAGGAATGATGTAGGAGTGTTCTGGAATTTAACCATATGCATTTTTCCCTCAAATGACACCTGTAACCTATGTGAACATAAATATGGCTACGGAATATGCGACTAGCTACATAATGGCTGAAATCTGTAGCTAAGTCTGATAAAAAATCACTACAACAACAAAACCACAAAAGTATAATAAGTCAGTCATTGTATGCATTCTTAAAGTGACTTTAATCATTCCTATTGATATTTTAAGCCTATAACTGATAAAGGAAAAATGGAATGGAGTGAAATTTGGTGAAAGGAAAGGACATCTTTAGGGCTCAACACCATCCATAGAGAGATGGACATACGAAAGTAGGCAATTGAACTTTGGTGAAACTTATAAGGAGATACAACCATAAGCAAATAAATACCTAGGATGAAAATCTAGTATAGATATCAATTTCTTACATCAAATAAATCCACACTTCTATAGGAAAGTATGAGAATTTGAAACTTGTTTTTGGATATTTTACACCTTCACCTTTGGACATTGCATATGGGAATGAAGGAGGAGTGAGGGAAGTTCTTACAAAACATGCTTTGAGGGATGAAAATTTTGTAGAGAATATTTACCAGATCCATCTACAGGTAAAAGAAACACTGCAAAATTTGCGGGAGAAGTATAAGGCCAGGCATGATCAACACAAAATAGAGAAATATTTCAAGGTGGGAGACAAAGTATGGCTACAGTTGAACAAGGAGAGGTTGCAGGGGGCTGGTAAGAAAATCAAGGCTTTGAGGTATGGTCCCTTTGAGATACTAGAAAAGATGGATGATTATGCCTATCAACTTAGATTTCCACCATATATGCACATTTCCTTAGTTGTGAATATAGATAGTTTGAAACTCTATGAGCCTTCCATTCTAGATCAGGAAGAGGAAGAGGTCCTACCTTCCATAGATTATTTCACACCAGATGCTCAGGCAGAGTTGATAAAAGATAAATTTTTTCATAAGAGGTCTAGAAGTACAAGATAGAGGCATCAAAACCTTTGGCATGATTGGGTTGAAAGGATAAATTTAAGACAAAGCTAAATGGTACACCAGAGAGAAGGTGGAGGAAAAATTTCCTCACCTGATTCAATAGAGGCTTTTGGGGACCAAACTCCTCCCAAAATGGGGAGGTGTGATTTTTATTATATGATTATATTTTTTTTCATCCATATTTATGCATTCAAAGAGAAAAAAGGGGAGGAATCAACTCACATGACCTTTTTTACAGGCATGACTCACTTTGGGAAAATAAGGCCTGAAACCTTCTGGGAGCATTTTGATGCATCAAACGACATGTTTTTGGGGTAAATTTTTTTCAATTTAGAACTTCACCTTTTCATGATATTTTACACACAAAGATATTTCCAATATCACAATAAGTGTGTGAATCAAAGTCTATACGCACAATTTATACCACTTGGAAGTTTACCTTCTTGTTTTCACACCCATAATTCGGGAGGATGCCATGTCAGCCCCCATAATTTATGTAAAAGGGTCTATCCACATGATTATGACGTAAAAGACTCTAGATTATTATATATTGTAACTCTGGTTAAGATTTGAGGTAGTCAACATTAACCATTGTAGGCTATCGGGCCGTGTTCTAATCGAGCCACTAGGAGGAAGAGGCATTCCATTATTTCAAGTGAATTTGTTCCATACCTGAGAAAAAAATATCCAAAAGGGATAGGAGATAGAGAAAACAGAGAGTATTTGTGCACTATAGCATCCCACGAGCCACATGCCATACTTTTTTGTACTCGCAGCCATATTTCTAGAAAAAGAAAGAGAGTAGAGTGACCTCACCTTCCAGTTGGGTTTTTCTCCCGAAAGGGTTTCCCATAGAAATTCATGTATTTTATGTGTGTGTAAGCTTTTATTTTCTATTGTCTATTCTACATAATTTTTATTTTCATGCATGCACTATTTACAGTAAAATCTATTGATCTATAAATTTAAGATAATTGTAATAATGTAGAATTTCATATTTTAACTATAATATTATTAGATCTATTGTGATGAACTGTCCAATGAAGTATCCACAACATTTTACGGATCAATATACCAATAGGAATAAAAAAAACTATGTTAAAACTTGTTCAACAAATCAACATGAAACAAACACAAGATTACAAATCATTCGACAATGCCCATTGACACTACTATGCAATCACTTCAACTAGTGAAACTCAGCACCATCATAGTGAATAATCCATGAATCTAGGATGTTAGTGTGGGCCCTTTCATCATGAAATCATTCATTCACTTCCTCATGTTGATTGTAGCTATAAATGTACACACATGATTACAAGTAATACAACATCCATTCACAATTTATCATAGATTCATAACAATATTCTACATGGGAAGACTTATCTTGGATTTGTATTGAATATGGGAAATTGATGTAGGGACTACAACTCTCCACCCAACCATAGATAAGTTGCAACCAAGATTACTTGCATTTTTCACCCCCAACCTAGATTCCAGATACTGAGGTGGTCTTGCTCAAGGGAATAGACACCATTTTCCAACTAAAATGGGGACACTAGAGGCCCCCCTACCTCCACCCGCTAGCTACTCAATAGTCAGCCAATACACAGGGAATCCATAGGAATCCTACCTCGACCCTTCAGTTATCCAATAACCACATACACTTTCTAAGTATTTCAGAAGCTTCACCTCCACCCTATAATCATGAAACACATTGGTTCCACCCAAATAAGGGAATCCATAACTCACCGTCAGAACCAAATGAAAAAAAATAAATGGAGAATCTAAAGATTCCCCAATCAAGAATTCAAGGCCTAAGTCCCTACCCCAGGTTGTCAACGGAATATAAAGAACACCATATCCACCCTCCAACCCCCCACAGGGTATCCCAAGATTAAGAATTACATGAAGGAAGTCTATTTATGCTCCTATTTCTCAACCAAAAGTGTGAATATCTTTTGAGAGTGGTGACTGAGCCAAATATCCTCCTCACCGCTGTAGGTATCACCAATTTTTTTTTATGAATCAGGTACTCTTTTTTTTATTTATTGTTCACAACATAATGTCTTATGTATTCTTCTGTGCACATGTCACACCATCAGTGAGCCTCCTTTCACTCTCTCTTTTCCTAAGTACATTGTCTACCCCAATGTACCTCAAAGGTTTTATGGGTGTGCATTATTTGCACTTCCATGTGCTTACCAACTCCTCCATGTTACTCCTATGATAATTGTGCACTTCCTCACTCGTGCTCTGCTTCTTTTCCAGGATTTCATTCTCCCTTTTTCCACATGCCCCCTTGCTCATGACCATGTGTTTTCCATGTAATTTTTTCTTAGGTTGAATTCCTTTCTTTTCCAATTGCATACACAACTCCTTCCATTAGAGAAATTTTAGGGTCTAAAATGGGCCTCAAAACAAAAATTTACAACCAAAATTAGCTTTATAAGGACCAATAGGATTCAAGATGATGATGTCAACCATGGGGGATGATTCACCATTTTTGGAGTAAAAAGGTAAAATGATTAAAAAATAAAAATAAAAAATAAAAATATTTTTTCAACTCGTATTTTCAACTTATATCCCTATGGTTTTACTAAATTTTCAAGCATGAGCACTCGTTGTATGAGGAATTTAATTCCTCATCCAAGGAGTACCCATGTTGCATACTTTTGATGGACCCTGCTACATGAAAAATGAGAAATACATGAAAACATGCAATCATGTTTTCATGTATTTCTCATTTTTCATGTAGCAGGATCCATCGAAAGAATGCAACATGGGTACTCGTTGGATGAGGAATTAAATTCTACATCCAACGAGTGTTCCCGCTCGAATTTTGAGTAAAATAGTAGGGAGATAAGTTGAATAAGTAGTTTTTTCTTTTTTACCTATAAAATTTGATGATGTAATCTAATATTATTTTATTATTTCCACTATTATTTTATAATTTTCCTTAGGAGGCCCATTTTATACCTCAAATTTTCTCTAATTTCATAATTTTTTTCGTCCTTTTACTCTCTTGTGCAGTTCCAAAGAAATCATAGGTTGTGTCCCTTCATTTGTAGTCCATAAATTCACAACACCAGTCCCATTTAAAACACCACACACACCCCATTAGGAACACAACCACCAATATTCAATGGTTTTCCAAAAAATCCAGTTTTCTTATAGCAAGTAAGTTGAACTTACCAAGCAATTGACCTCCTTTAGTCCCTTGCAATCTGTGTCCCTTACTCAACCCAATTTAAATTTTAAAATTCAAATACAGAATATTTACATGGCATGCATAATCCAAATACAATCGGGTTGTCTCATTAACCTTGATCGATGAGAAATAAACATATTTCCACACCTCCTGTTGGACACACAATCCTCTAAGGGTTGGTGTGATGGAATATGAATAGTCTAAGGGTGTCTAAGAGACCTTGGAATTTGAAACCAAGGGTCATATGAATGTAGTATAAATTTATATCATGTTAATAGTAAATATAATTCATTTCTTATCATTCATCCTTGTCTTCACCATGGTTGTGTTTGACATGGTATCGAAGCCTGATGTGTGGCCTTATTCTAGATTAGATTGTTTTTAAACATAGGGCTACTCTTATATTCCTTGAATAACATTGGTCTCTATGTTACAGGACACATGCAATACTCTAATTTTCTCCTGACGCCTAATATGTTGCACACAAGTTGCTTCATACAATGCTCCTCCTCATCACATGACAACACTCAGACACCCTCGACTCCTATGAATAGTCAAAACTATTAATGGTCCCACCAAATCAATTCATTTCACTGAGAATTTAAAGTTCTAGGAGTGTTGAGGTTGGAGTGACTCTAATCACTATGCCACTGCCTCTCCTCCTGCAGCGGAACCACGTTCACCCACCCATAGTTGGCACTATGCTCCTAACATTCCTTTGACTCTGGTCCCTCGAATGTTCTCCCACAGTATGCTAGCACCCTACTATGCATCTCTTCGGCATTCCTCAACTCCCCTCCTATTAGCACCTCTCCACTACGTAGCGTTACAACATACATAATTCACCATGTCCTCAACTTTCTCCACCGTTGTTTTTTAATACCACCAAATCTGGAATATGAACTTCACTGAACATCATTGAACTATTTTGAAAATTCTATACATATTCCTTGAAATCATATGGTTTATTCCGAGTTTCCCTTTGTAATATGTTTTGTAATCTTTGGTTGAAGCTTGTTGGTTAGACTATTGCCTTCTAACAAAGCTTCTGGATCACTAATTCCTATGATTTTTTGGTGCCTTCTTGTGCATGCCGAGAAATTTTATCATAGTTATTGTGCAGAGACTTAAACCTCATGCCTTTGAATAGTGTTGCCATATCCTATAGTTGGAATAAATTTCGATAAAGAATAACCTTCTACAACATTCGACTCTGACTTCTTGTTTTCCATTGGAAGCTCCTTCGCTTCTTCCTACTCCTTCTCCTCTTTTTATTTATCAGATTCATATTTCATTATTTTAAAATATGTTGAAGTGCCATCAATAAGGTCATGTTATATCTCTACTTACACCCCACATTCACCCTAGATTAGATTCTAGCTGCCTATCAGGGTACCATTTAGAGTTTTCTCGATAGCAAATTTCTTTTCCTGCTTTGCGTCAAAAAATTTAAAGACAGAGGAAATTGTTTTCCCTCAACATAAGGAGTTCACACAGAGTTTCGGAAATGACTTTAACTAAGACAAAATAGTTACTCAAGTTTACACAGAGTTGCGGAACTTACTTAATCCAGAACATATAGTTTCGAACATCAAATTATGAATGTATTCCTTTTAATACAGGGTGGCAGAGATTAAAATCGAAACTATAGAGGAGAAAATAAAATAAAATAATTTTACTCAAGGTGAAACAGAGTAAAACAGGGTTATTGTGGTAAAACTAATGCGTGAAATTTTCACAACCACATCACAATTAACCAAAATTTAGATTATAACTCAAAAACACAACATACACATTCATATGGTGTAATATTCCCAAATGGGAAAACTCAGCAATACATGCTAAAATAATGCATTTTTCATTAATGTATGCAATGAAAGTTAAATGTAGTTCATGGATCCCTTAGATTTGATATTATAGTAACTATATCTCAAAGTAAATCATAAACAAATCACTATTGCATAGTTAAACAAGCCTCCTGTGCCAAAACTAGCTCAAAATCATGCAAAAATAGGGACTGCAACCATGTGTAAAAGCTGGAATACCATGACAGTGTTATTTTATTACCTCTGTAACAGAAGTAGGTTCTACGGGAATCATTTGATGGCGTGCGCGGGAAAAATTTCTTTTGAACTAGGGTTACAGTCCTTCATCGCCGCTGCCGCCGGTTGGAGATCGATGCTTTGGCAGTGCTATCATGGATTGGGTCACTGTGTTACCCTTGCTGCTCCTCGTGCCATTGTTTGGGATGGGGAACCATTCGTGATTGGGAGGTTTCATATTTCTGCTGAGACTGTTACATGGATACCCTGCAGAACCAACAGTGGGCGCAATACTCTGTTTTTTCTGCTGGTCGCTGACGCTGGGATCTCAGTCTTTTACTGCCATTGGGAGCGGATTCCGGTTGTCTATTATATTTGCTGGCCAGCCTGCTCACCCACGCCCTAGGCCTTGTTGGTGGGTCGCTATTGGGCTTCGGGTAATATCTGTTTTGGGTTAAATGCCTTGTGGCCACCACAGCTGCAGACATTACAGAATCTGCAAGGGCCTGCTATCTCCTCCAGCGCAGCAGATAATGGGGCTACCGATTTTAAGCGAACTCTATGGCTATCCTCGGACTTTCCAAGCCAGGCACAGGCCCACGCCATGAATGATGTGCATATTGACAAAAGATGCAGCCAGCATACTTGCAACATCGACCCTCAGGTAGATTCGAAACCATTTCAAGTTTTCATTAAGCCTCCTGTAGGTAAAAGCATCATTTTATGGATTCGAACAACAGACTCTATACTACTTCTGAAGGAAGAAATACAATCTGCTGCGGGGTACCCATTTTATTCACAGTCACTGATTTTTGGGGGGAAGGCTTTAGCTGACCATCGCACTCTTAAAGACTACGCCATTGTAAATGGGTCTTCTATCTGCCTCAACCTTAGACTGAGGGCTGGGATGATGGGCCAAAATAGAGCACGTGGTTCTTCCATGGGAGCAGGGGCATCCAAAACGGTAAACTCTAAAGGTTCATACAGGAATGTCCTACAGGGGGACAAAAACAAATCCATAGTACCTGTAGCCCCTGCAGAAAGCTCCCCCAAGCCATACATTATAGAACTGCAGGACAACGTGCCTGAAATAAATATTTAAAGTCTTGATATTGATATGCATAGAACTGCCTACGAATACCAAGCAATTATAGGCAGATTCAACTGCTTCTGGCCCAAACCAATGGGGCTGTTCCATTGGATTTTTACAAACTGGACCATGGATTGTGAAATACACCTATGTTCTAAGGGTTTCTTCATTGTCAAATTTGCATCTACTGAGGCCAGAGATGCCATTATCAGTCAGGGACCATGGTTCTAGGGCTCCACGGGACTCTTCATTTCACCATGGTTCCCAAATTTTGATGCCAACACCATGGAGGTGACCAAAATGCCGGTCTGGGTTAGGCTCTACAATCTCCCGCTACATTTTTGGAATGAAAATGTTCTTGGCTGCATTGGAAACACCCTTGGTAGATACATTAAAATAGACACTCAACGCCTGGAGGAGCACATATTCACCTTCGCACGAATCTGTGTGGAGGTTGACTTGAGCAAAGGACTCCCAGAGTCCATTATGCTGAATAACAAACAACAGAGATGGACACAGCATCTAGACTATGAGAACACAGCCTTCAGATGCCGGATATGCAGGTGCACAGGCCACCTACAAAAATCATGCCCGGTAGCCAAAAGGGATAACATCAAAAAGAAGAAAATAGGCAAAGCTGCTAAAGGTTGGCAATTTCCCTCTGAAGAGCCAGATCTACAGGAAGAAGAGGAGGAACCAACACCACATGAGAATCAACAAACAGATACCTCCCTGGGCACACAAGAACAAGAAATGCAAGATCCTCTCGACACCACCACAAAGACTCAGTAGGATATGGTACCTGGAGCACTAGACAGTGGGGGAAATAAAAGAACACATACATCAGACACATCAGACTCTGATAAGGATAATGGAGCACAAGCAGAAGAAAATCAGCTTGTCCTTATCGAGACCACGCCAACACTTGGTGCTTGGCGAAAGGTTGAAAAGAAGAAGGGGAGAAAATCCTAATTGTAACTCTATTGCTTTTTCATTTGCGGCAACTTGAATGTCTTTGGACATATACCAGCTCATACAACATGTAATTTTGTTTTTCTCATAAATAAAATTATGAATTTTTTCTTTGTGAAAAAAGCGATGGGTTCTACATCAGATCTAGATCAAGTATGTGGACAAAAATTTAGATCTATAGCAGATCCATGCACTATACAAGCTCTTTTATCAATCCCCCTTGGGGTTTTCAGCGAAACACCATGTACAAAGTGTAGATCTGAGATATATGACTGCAGATCTATGGAAATATTCATATTTGGAAAGTGGATCTGATCTGATATAAACAATAAACTGATCTCCTCCAACAGATCTCCAAAGTGAAGGGTAGATCCCCAACACTCAGAAAATCAGCTCTCCAAATGGTGCACTGAATCACCCTGCAACAACTCCTCTAGAAATTACACAGATCTGGAATTATTTTTCACTGTAGGGGACAAAATACTATTGGCCTACAGCCAAGATATGAAAATTTAGCTCAAAACTTTCAATGTTGTCCTCCCAATGGATCAGAACCCTTCTCCACTGAAAATAAGTATTGAGATGGCCTAGATCTGAAGATCTAGCCTCCACTTGCTATAGCTTACTGACACAGTCAAAACCTCAACAGGATCTGCACTGTTAAAGGAATATGAAGGTTTTCCTCAAGCCAGATAGTGGACAATATGGTGCAAGACTCCTCCAATATATCCTCAAGGAAAGAGAAGGAATTCCTAAACAGGAAGACCTTGTGCTAAACAACACTCTATCTCAACTAAAAAGCTAGAGAAATAAATATTTCTAAACAAAACATATAATCATAAAATCATAATCATAATCTAACCCCATATGGCTTCCATCCTCCTCCTTATAAACAATGTGAGTCTTCTCACCTTTGATCCCACTCATTAGGGTTTCCATCTTCATGCAATCAATCTCCCTCCAAAACTACGTTGTCCCATCATCATTACCACTCCTCCATAACAACGCTGATGGATTTGGTCAATATTGACTAGATCCCCATGCAATGTCTTCTTCCACACTCAAGGTGGCTTTATTCCAACTATCTAAAAAGATTCATATTCCCACTAAGTGATCTTCATTAATGTTCTACATCCTCCATACTAGCTTAGTTGACTTGGTCAAACTTGACTTTGTCTACATGCATAAAGCCTTGTTCACACATGAAGGTGTTTTTATCCAGCTGTGAATATGATCCTTTCCCCATTAAGAGGGTTTTTATCTCTTCTAGAAATATTTATGGGTCTCCCTACCCATTTATTCATCTAACTATGCATTTAGAGAAAAATTAATATTCCAATTAGCTACATGCTAATTTTGGAATATTACAGTCCTCCCCTCCCAAATGTTTCTTGTCCTCAAGAAACTGCAAGGATAGAACTGAAGAGCCTCCCCTCTTCCTCCTGTAGCATCCTCAAGTTATGAGTTCCTCCAAAGAACAACATGCTTTCTCAACAATATGCCCTTAAATTGTTCCTCCAATGTGTAAAAGTATGCATTTGGTGAAAATTCCAAATGGCTCTCAACATGAAAAAGTGGGACATATATGGAAACAACAATATGTGGTCTAGAGGCCTTCTTAAGGCATGGAATCAGAAATATATTGGGATTCATCATCCCCATGTGAAGCCTCCATCCCCAAGATATCATCCATAAAAAGTGAGTCACCCTCCAACATGTCAACTCATGAAACATCTCCTCCACCTTAGGCTCCTACAAAGAAGGTGGGCTACATAGCTGAATATGTGGGACTAAAATTTCCATCCCACGGTACTTATCTCTCCACTTATGATATGTATGGGGTTGCTGCTGATCCTGGGCTGAAATATCACGGCCTCCAGGAATGACCCAAGTCACCCCATCCACCAAATCATCCATGAAATTCCTCTCCCAAGAACTCAAGTTCTCCAAATGGCTCCTCCCACATGAAGACAAGAGGTGTAGTGTGGAAATCATGGTTTTCCCATTGTTTCCCCTAAAACATGTAACATATGAATTATGGAGAATCATACTCCCAATGGGCACCTCCAACTCTTGTGCCATCCTCCCAACAAAGCTTCCCATAAGAACGAGAACATCATCAATACATGGAAGAAAAAACAGATTGGAACAAGTTGTCACATGACAACCAGGTGTTGGATCATAGTTCCATATGTGGAACCAGTGTAGTGCATCCTTGGCCTGCCTCAAAACAAAGTGTAACAAGTGTCTTTTCAGCCACTTGTTTGCTGCCACAGTCATCCTACAAGATGAATCATGAAAGTAAAACTTGGTGCCAATGGCGCACACCAAAAATGATGTGGCATCCTCCACAAACCACAAATATAATGGCCAAAATCAATGCTACAAATGGCCTGAAGTACATCAAAAAAATAAATACAATAAGGAAAGACCCTCCTTGGTACAATATGCTGCTCATAAAAAATAAAGGAGTGCAAATCATAAAGCATAAATATACATCCTCTATCATGTACTTTGGTCATTGAGCTGAAATGGATCAATTGAAAGTTCTCCCTCACTTCAAATGAGTAGGAAAGTGGTTGTGACAACCTCTCCATCATCATCTAGGCTATGCACCTCCCCATATGCTGATATACATCCTGTTAGATGCCCTCCCAAGTAAACTCCTCCAGTAAGGAATGATATGCATCAAGGTGCATGGAAGGAAAGTCCACAAGTGTTGCATGTAGATCTCTCTTCTTATGCTTGAAAATCCAAGTCAAGAAGGTCATATCATGGTAATAGATATCTCCATCCACTACTCCATCACACTCATCTCCTACATGCCTCCCTAGTGCATCATATGTGAAGTGATCCTAGGAACACTCCATCTAACAACCCAAGCTCCCAAGTGACAACATTGTTGGTCTTTGTAATAAGGCTCTTGTCATCTCATAGCTCCACCATTTGACACTCCACATATCAAAGTCATCATCAAACATAATGCTGCTATATGTGAGAGATCCTTACCAAAGTGGAAGAATCTCCTCATCTTCCAAGGTTAAAGAGTAGCCCCTTTGCACCATGATAGTACCACCTCCTACTCCTGCAACATCATGCAAATTATGGGATAAGATTAGCCCATAATCTCTCAATAACAACCAAAGCAACAACAGCTCTAGTTGCCTCTCCACACCATCATCATATAAATCATGGAGAAGTATCATAATAGTTGATATGAAAGATATCACACCACCCCAATACATCAAAACTCCTTGCTTCCATATGATGTAAGTGTCATGCCACAATCCATCCATCCACATACCCTTTGAAATAGAATGTGTCATGGGATGACCAAACTCATTCAAGAGTAACCAACGTAGTCTTGCATACTGTTGTCCAGTGTCATAAACCTACAAGTGATTTCTCAACCTCTTGCTCATCAACATCACCCATCCAACCCATGGTGAGTATCTATCATCATGTCCATAAGTGGAATTTCTCCAATGGAGAATATCATCCTCCCAAATCAGATTTCTGTCTTTTCATTTCATGGGATATTGAAATGAAATCTCCTCAATTACCAAGTTGATCCCATAAGGATCCAAATAGGTGGTAGGCAAAAACCTCCCATCATGATGTGTAGGGCTCATCAAGCAGTATCCAACACAAACATGAGAGATGTTATCCATCCCAAGATGCCCTCCATCATCTATCTGCTCCCCCTTTGTTATATATATGGGAAGTTCATTGGAATGTTCCAACAATGGTTGGGCCCCAAAATCATCACTGTTGCTAAATGATAACGTTGTTGATCTCCATGATGGTGGAGCTGCTGCCTCAAGATCATGTCCAACGTTGAACACATATTTTTGCAATGTAATGTTCAAGACAATACTCATCCCATCCTCCAAGAATCTACATCCCAACCTCAAGGGTTGTGTGCAGCTTATCAATGATACACTAGGATGGTTGTTTGTCTCTCCCTTGAATAAATCAAGGCTGCTCAACACAATGAAAGTTTGTTTCTCCAAATCAGCAATATCATTTGACCCTTGGTCATGCAATAGTACCTTCCCATCATCCTCAACATGGTGCATTGAAATAACCAGAAATGGAAACATTTGCATACCTTGGTACAACATGGGAACATCTTGTACTACTACAAGGGTACCTCCTTCTAGTGTGATGGCTTCCCCAACTACTGATGATGGTGGTTTCTCTTCTATAGCTTTATCAATGCTAGTACAAGTCTCTTCTTCCTCATGCATCTCCAAAATGGTGCATGGGACTCTAGATATTAAGAGATCAAGATCATCTTGCAAACGTGCAAGTGGCGTTCCTCCTGAAATAAGTGCTCTTGTAGTCAATAGTGGTCAAGGCTTCTTTTCCTCTGATTTCTTCTTATCAAACTTCTTGATCAACCTTTGAGCAAAATATGCATATGCATTCACTTTTGCATGACCCAAATGGCTGAACCACCAATTGTGTGCTTCACCTTGAAGGTGCAGTGCCACAATCTCAACAACTTATTTCTCTACTACTGGATGTAGCAGGAAAAATGCATCCAACCTCTTTCCCCAAGCCTTTTTTGTGCATGAGGATGACCCATCAAAAGCAGACAATAGAAATATATTTCCCTTCATTCTTCTATTGCTGCAAGGTCTCCTTTCTTCTTTGAGCTGAATGAACTATGGGAGAGTTAGATTATCCTTTATAGCTCTAGGTTGAGACTTATATTCTGCAAGATATTCACTTAGAATATCATGATCTAAGTTTCCTCCATCTTTATGCCTTTTATCTTCAGAACAAAAGGCCATATAATGTTTCTAAGGTAATACTAGATCTTCTTTTTGCTGATAGGAAGTACATGTACCTTCCTCATCTTGAAACCCTAAGGTGGTTTCACTTTCTTTCTCCAATCTTCTTTGCTTGACCTTCTTGGTGAGGTCCTTCTTAGATCTAAAAATAGATGAGATGAAACTCATTCCTCCCATCATTCTGATCTCTTTCTTCTTCTTATAACATCTTGGCTTGAAACTCACAGGCTGAGCCAAAGATCATGCTCTGATACCACTGTAATATTCTCAAATGGGAAAACTCAGCAATACATGCTAAAATAATGCATTTTTCAGAAATATATGCAATGAAAGTTAAACGCGGTTCATGGATCCCTTAGATCTGATATTATAGTAACTAGATATGAAAGGAAATTAGAAACAAATCACTATTGCATAGCTAAACAAGCCTCCCATGCCACAAATAGCTCAAAATCATGCAAAAATAGGGACTGCAACCATGTGTAAAAGTTAGAATACCATGAAAGCGTTATTTTATTACCTCTACAACAGCAGTAGGTTTTACATCAGATCTAGAGAAATTATGTGGACAAAAATTTAGATCTATAGCAGATCCATGCACTATACAAGCTCTTTTATCAATCCCCTTTGGGGTTTTCAATAAAACACCATGTACAAAGTGTATATATGAGATCTAAGACTACATATATATGGAAATATTCATATCTATAAATTGGATATGATATGATATAAACAATAAACTGATATCCTCCAACAGATCACCAAAGTAAAGGGTAGATCCCAAACACTCAGAAAATCAGTTCTCCAAATGGTGCACTAAATCACCCTGCAGTAGCTCCTTCAGAAATTAAGCAGATCTAGAATTCTTATATGATGTAGGGGACAAAATACTATTAGAATAAAACCAAGATATGAAAATTTAGCTCAAAACTTTCAATATTTTCCTCCCAATGGATCAGAACCCTTCTCAACTGAAAATAAGTATTGAGATGGCCTAGATCTGAAGATCTAGCCTCCAATTGTTGCAGCTTACTGAAACAGTCAAACCCTCAACAGGATCTATGCTATCAAAGGAAGATGAAGCTTGGCCTCAAGCTAGATAGTGGACAATATGGTGCAAGACTCCTCCAAGAGCTCCTCAAGGAATGAGAAGGAATTCCTAAACAGGAAGACCTTGTGCTAAACAATAGTCTGTCTAAGCTAAACAACTAGAGAAAGAAATATGTCTAAACAGACCATATAATCAGAAAATAATAATCATAAGCCAACCCCATATGGCTGTCATCCTCCTCCTTATAAACAATGTGATTCTTCTCACCTTTGATCCCACTCATTAGGGTTTCCATCTTCATGCAATGAATATCCCTCCAAAATTGTGTTGTCCCATCATCAATACCACTCCTCCATAACAGCGTTAATGGATTTGGTCAACCTTGACTGGATCTCCATGCAATGTCTTCTTCCACACTCAAGGTGGCTTTATTCCAACTATCTAAACAAATTCATATCCCCACTAAGTGATCTTTATTAATGTTCTACATCCTCCATACTTTCTTAGTTGACTTGGTCAAACTTGACTTTGTCTACATGCATTAAGCATTGTTCACACATGAAGGTGTTTTTATCCAGTTTCGAATATGATCCTTTCCCCATTAAGAGGGTTTTTATTGTTGCTAGAAATATTTATGGATCTCCCTACCCATTTATTCATCTAACAATGTGTTTAGAGAAAAAATAATATTCCAATTAGCTGCATGCTAATTTGGAATATTTCAGTCCTCCCCTCCCAAATGTTGCTTGTCCTCAAGCAACTACAAGAATAGAACTGAAGAGCCTCCCCTCTTCTTCCTGTAGCATCCTAAAGTGAAGAGTTCATCCAAAGAACAACATGATTTCTCAACAATATGCCCTTAAGTTGTTCCTCCCAATTGTAAAGGTATGCCTTTGGTGAAAATTCCAAATGGCTCTGAACATGAAAATGTGGGACATATATGGAAACAAAAATGTGGTGTAGCAGCCTTCTTGAGGCATGGAATCAAAAATATATTGGGATTCATCATCCCCATGTGAAGCCTCCATCCCTAAGCTATCATCCACAAAAAGTGAGTCACCCTCCAGCATGGCAACTCATGAAAAATCTCCTCCACCTTAGGCTCTTGCAAAGAAGGTGGGATGCATAGCTAAATATGTGGGACTAAAATGTCCATCCCATGATACTTCTCTCTCCACTTATGATATGTATGGGGCTGCTGCTGATCCTGGGATGAAATATCATGGCCTCCAAGAATGACCCAAGTCATCCCATCCACGAAATCATCCATGAAATGCCTTTGCCAAGAACTCAAGTTCTCCAAATGGCTCCTCCCACATGAAGACAGGAGGTGTAGTGTGGAAATCATGGTTTGCCCACTATTTTTTTGAAACATGTAACATGTGAAGTATGGAGAATCATACTCCCAATGGGCACCTCCAACTCTTGTGTCATCCTCCCAATAAAGCTTCCCATAAGAATAAGAACATCATCAATACATGGAAGCAAAAATAGATAGAAACAAGCTGCCATATGACAACTAGAAGGTGGATCATAGTTCCATATGTGGAACCAACGCAGTGCATCCTTGGCCTGCCTCAAAAAAAAGTGTAACAAGTGTCTTTTCACCCACTTGTTTGTTGCCACAATCATCCTACAAGATGAATCATGAAAGTAAAACTTGGTGCCAATGGTGCACACCAAAATCATGTGGCATCCTCCACAAACCATAAATAGAATGACCAACATCAATGCTACAAATGGCCTCAAGTACATCAAAAAAAAAAATACAAAAATAAAATACCCTCCTAGGTACAATATGCTGCTCATAAAAAATGGAGTACAAATCATAAATCATAAATATACATCCTCTATCATGTACTTTGGTCATTGAGCTGAAATGGCTCAATTGAAAGTTCTCCCTCACTTCAAATGAGTAGGGAAGTGGTTGTGACAACCTCTCCATCATCATCTGGGCTATGCATATCCCCATATGCTGATATACATCCTGTTGGATTCCCTCCCAAGTGAAATCCTCTAGTAAGTAATGATATGCATCAAGGTGCATGGAAGGAAAGCCCACAAGTGCTACATGTAGATCTCTCTTCTTATGCTTGAAAATCCAAGTCAAGAAGATCATATCATGGTAATAGATATCTCCATCCACTACTCCATCACACTCATCTCCTGCATGCCTCCCTAGTGCATCATATGTGAAGTATTCCTAGGAACACTCCATCAAACAACCCAAGCTCCATAGCGTTGTTGGTATTTGTAATAAGGCTCCTGTCATCTCATAGCTCCATCCTTTGACAGTCCACATGTCAAAGTCATCATAAAAAATAATGCTTCTATGTGTGAGAGATCCTTCCAAAAGTGGAAGCACCTCCTCATCTTCCAAGGTTAAAGAGTAGCCCCTTTGCACCATGATAGTGCCATCTCCTACTCCTGCAACATCATGCAAAGTATGGGATAAGATCAACCCATACTCTCTCAATAACAACCAAAGCAACAACATCTCTAGTTTCCTCCCCACACCATCATCATATAAATCATGGAGCAATATCATAATAGTTGATATGAAAGATATCACACCACCCTAATACATCAAAAATCCTTGCTGCCATATGATGTAAGCGTCATCCCACAATCCATCCATACACATACCCTTTGAAATAGAATGTGTCATGGGATGACCAAAATCTTTCAAGAGCAACCAACGTAGTCTTGCATCCCACTATATAGTGTCATAAACCTACAAGTGGTTTCTCAACCTCTTGCTCATAAACATCACCCATCCAAACCATGGTGAGTATCTATCATCATGTCCATAAGTGGCATTCCTCCAATGGAGAATACCATCCTCCCAAATCACATTTTTGTCTTTTCATTTCATGGGATATTGAAATGCAATATCCTCAATGACCAAGTTGATCCCATAAGGATCCAAATAGGTGGTAGGAAAAAACCTCCCATCATGATGTGTAGGGCTCATCAAGAATTATCCAAAATGGGAATTCACAGCAAATCCTGCTGAAATAATGCATTTCCTGGAAATATGTGCACTTAAATGAGTTTGTAGCTCTTGGATCCCTTATATCAGTGGATCTGGGGTCTATATCCAAAAGGAGAGAAAAAACAAATCGAACTAGGTGAGGTAAACAGACCTCCCACCACCTAGTCTAGCTGAAAAACACCCAAAGAGAGGGGCTGCAGCTATGTGCAACAAATTGCTTCAGAAATAACGCAGTTTTGAGAGCATGACCAGGAGATTAATAATGAAGATCAGATTTATTATAAACAACAACAAATCAGATCAATGATGAATCCTTTACAGTATACAACAGAATGTAGAAGATAAAATAGAAGAAAACTCCTCATAAAAGAGGGTTGCAACACATGTATTTACTGCAAAATGGCTTAACAACATTTTTATAAGAGCTGCAAAAACTGTATGTTACACTTCAGATCTAGAGCAGATCCGTGTACAAAATATCAGATCCATTTCAGATCTGTACATTAGAAAAGCTCTTTTACAAGATCCCCTTGGGGTTTTGATCAAAACATGCAATACAAAGAGTAGATCTGAGTTTAAAGTACGAGATCTACAATATTATTCAGAAATTTCTGAAGATGTTTTACATTAGAAACAAATCAGATATATATAGAACATGGATCACTAAGCTAATCCATGGATCACCAAAGTGAAAGGCAAATCCTAGCACCCGAGATCTCTTCTCAAAAAGGGGATCAAAACACCCTGCAATTCCTCCTCTGAAAATAACGCAGTCCTGGAAGGGAAATTGTGCAATAGCTTGAAACACTGAGTTGGCCTACTACCAATATATGAAATTCATCTCCAAAGGTTCAAAACTCTCTTGCCCATGGGATAGAATACTTTCCCAGTGAAAAGAGACCCTGAAATGGCCTAGATCTGAGCAAATATGACCTCCACTTGCTGCAGCTTGTAAGGAAAAGCTTATCCCGAATAGGATTAGCATTGTAGCTGAAAGGTGAGCTTGGAAAAATTCCTGATAGTGGATGAAATCAGCAATACTCCTCCAAGAAATCCTTAATGGAAGAGGTGGGATCCCTGCATAGGAACTCCCAAGTGATAAGAAGCACTTTTCTCAGCTAAACAGTAGAGAATGGTATATGTCTAAACAGACACTATACTCAGAAATATGCACAATCAACAACCCTCTCTTGCTTCTCTCCTCCTCCTTTTATAAGATGGAAGCCTTGTCAAACCCTAAACCACTTCAATGAATTAGCTCCTTTCACATGAGGAGCCTCCATCTAAAACTGCGTTGTCCATCCATGAGGTGCATTGAATCTAGACTACGCTGTAGATTTGGTCAAGGTTGACCTAGTCTTATAGCTCAAACCCATTCACACCTGAAATTGTTTTGTTTACATGGCCTAGATTTATCCCTGTTCACATAAGCATTGATTTATTCATTTATTTTCAAGAGTTTTACATGTCCTCCTTTATTCATGTATTCAAACAACAGGAAATTAAACAAAAATGTATATTCCGCTCAGCTTAGGCTAAGTAGGAATATTACAGTCCTCCCCTCCAAAATGTTTCTTATCCTCAAGAAACTAATAGGGTGAGTGCTACAACACTTCTCCTTCTCCATTGGTGACACCATCATATATCAAGATTTCATCATGAGCCAAGTGTTCCCCAATCCAAGCCTCCATGAACTATTCCTCCAAAATCATCATGAGATGAACAAAATCCATCCCATAAGGAGTCAAGAACTCAACAGAAACAAACATGGTTGGTCCTATACTCTCTCTAAATCATGTAGCATAAGGTGCATAGAGAGTTTCCATCCCATGTGGTACATAAAAATTTCCTATCCTCTCTCCATACAATCCAATGAAAAGTACAACTATATCATCCAAGTATGGAAGCATAACGACATATATATAATCATAAATTTGAGCATGAGGAGGTGGTTCAAAATCCCACATAGGGTGCCAGCGCAATGTATCTCCTATCTGCATCAGATCAAGGTATGGTAAGTGGTTTCCCTTCCACTCACTTGCTGCACAAGCTATCTCACCATGGCTTCAAGTGTGAGATATGTTTGGTGCCTTTGGGAAGCAACCATCATGAAAAGGAATCTCCCTTTGCATAACAGGGGAGTGGCCAAGTTCAGAATTTGAAGTGGCCCAAATTTTTCCATGAGATTCATATGGTACAACACTCCTCTTGGGAGCCATGGCTTGCAACAACATGGTGAAAGAATACATCAAATCAGAAAATAAAGCTTGCATTACATGTTCATATTTTTCACCATCAATGTTTCTTCTAAACATGGAATTGTGCACAAATTTTTCTCCCTCTTTAAGAGAAGGAAGAAATGATTGAAATGAATCTTGCAAAGATTCCTTTGGCTACCCAAACTCCACATAGTTTTTTCATTCTAGAAAATGCTGATGTATCTCTCCTCCAAAGCCTTACCATTCAAAACATTTCATGATAGTTCTGTAGATCTTCATAGAATAGGTAGGGCTGAAACAAAAATCCTTGAAGGCCCTTTGTAGCATCTCCTCCTTGAGCTTGGAGGCTCTAGGCAAGAAGATCCTATCATAATGATACTCATGGATTATGTTAGGGTTCCGTGATTTGGCCGATTGGCAAGCCAAATGATTAAAGGTAACATCAAAACCAATCTTTGGAGCCCAATGACCTAGCCTTCCGGGACTCCCGTAGAGTGGGATCTCTATTTTGTGAAGAGATATCTCAGGTGTTTGCTTATTGTGTTCTGATTTTAGGCTAGTTATGGAGTAGGTTTTTTGGTTTTGGTTTTTAGGTTGTGAGGGATGAAACTGATCAAAGATATAAGATAGGTAAAATTATGTCAGATCAACTGGGCTATGGGGTCGAAGAGGTCAAGAAAGCTACTAGACAGTGATACAAGGTTGTTGAAGGGCCGATTTGATTTGAGGTAGAAAGGATCTTTGGGAAAAATGGAGTAAGATGGACATCAAGTTTGTGAATAACAAAGGGTTTCAAGTATAACTAGTTTAATAGCTGACATAAACATGGTAGGGAAAACCATTGATCATGAGAAATGTAACTATAAGCTAATTAATACATAGAAATAAACATTCAAGCCATGCATAGAGATATATAACTCTCTAACTTTGGGAAATGGCTATCAAAATTTGGGTTAATACACTTAAGACAGAAAAACAACTCAAATCACTATGTTGAAACGCCTAAACACAGTACTTCAAGTTATTGGGCACTTTGAAAACAAGATTGCATAGTCTTAGGCAAAGGGAAAGATCAGAACAAGACTTCCTTGGTTCAACAAATGAAAATCTAATCAGTCAAAGAGAAAGTTCATGGATGGAGCTTTGGCTAGCCATGAGTAAGCATGGCATACCGTAAATCATACTTAGCATGCATAAAACCATGAATGAAACAAGCAAAAATATTCTTAAGTTATTAAAGAGTAATCAAGAATTCTTTAATGTGACTAAGAATGAAGAAAACATGGAAGCTATGAAGGAAACAGGAAATCTTAGGTGCCTCCAAGGGCATGTCTCAAATTTGTTCTCTACTATCCTATAGCAAGCAGTAACATGGATTTATGAATGAAAAATAGAAAACAAAATAGAGAGAGAGACACTATACCATTCTACCAAGTCATGGAATCAACCAACAATCCTCTTTCATCATCGAAGAACATCCAAGAAACTATCCAAAAACATGAGACAAGTATTTCTTCCAAACCTTATATGACCATATATTGCTTCTTTTCATCAAGTTCAACCTTGTTTACAATGAAATCCTTTGGAATAAATAGGCCAAAGTGATGAAAACCTCTTGGTTCAACTTGCAATCTCATTGGCCTATCCAAAATATCTAGACTTGTCCTTGAGGCTTTGCAAAGCCCAAGGCACAAAATATCTAACAAATATTTCAAAAATTGCTAAAAAAGAGAAATAAATTGACTTTTCATAACTTATCATGCACAAAAATAGCTAAACGCACATGAGGAAAAGTCAATTTTGAAAGGTTCAATTTTTACAAAAATATTCAAAAAATACATCAGCAAAAGGTCCCCTGACTTGCCGGCAAAAGTTGGAAGCCTTCCCGATGTCGAAATGAGGCTCATGATAGCTCGTTGGAAATATATGAGTGTCTAATTTCTGAAAATGTTTATTTTTCTCCCAATTGACCACTATAAGTCCTCCAAAAACAGGCCTGTGTGTAAAAAACCAAAAAATAAGCCTTGCTGATAGACCGGGCAGAGTGTAGAAAAAGCGAGCATTTTTCGCCATTTTGGGGGAGAAAATGATCTTCAAATGTTTTGAAAATCACTGAGTTGTGCCCCTAAAAATATGGCATCCAATGATACCATTCTCATCCTTTGATGATGCCCCAAACTGAAATGGCGATGCCCATGAGTTTTGGCCAAAAACCCAAAAATGACAAAAAACCAAAATATGTCGAATTTCATTGGTGAGCATGACCCTTAAGAGTTTTCAGCAACATGTTGTGAAGCAGAGGCCAAAATTTGGAGCCTTGAGGTTTCTTTCCTCAATTTTGGTGCCGGGCGATTCCCTTTAGCCTCCTTGAGTTTTTCTTTAGCAGCCTTCAATTTCCGCCGGGAAAACTGATTGAGCTTTTTATAATGCCCCATCATCCTCCATTGAAGATCCAAGTCCCTGTTTGCCTTCTCCAATTTCTTCTCCAAGTGATCATTAACTCTCTCAATCCATGCCTCCTGATTTTTCTCTATCTCTTGTTCGAACAATGCAGTGAGAGGGGTAGATTGGAGAAGGGCATTTTCTTCTTCTTTTTGTTTCTTAAGGGCCGTTTTTAGCCCCATGGTTCTTGGCCTCTTTCGCCTAGGCTGATCTTCACCTTCAATTTCATAAAAATCACCCATGAGTTCTTCCAACCTCACTTGTGCTTTGGAGGCCTCCTTCTTGTATTTGATTGCCCGTGTCTCATAAACAACCATATGGACACTCATCTACTTGTTTTGAACTTGCAAAAATTGATTGAAGTTCCTAGCTCTATGAAGATCATCCCTTAAGGCATCAATTTGGATTTCTCTATGGATCAAGAGATTTTCTAAGATCTGGGCTTCATTATCACTATCATGCTTTAGATTTGGATGATGTCGAATTCCCTTTCCTGTTCATGACTGCTTTCTTCCTTGCCCTTCCCTTTGCTTTGGGTGGCTCTTCTGGTACTCTTCCTCTTATGCAATTCGACCATGGGCTTCTTTGGAAATTTTCCCTTGCTTCGGAGGGCCCTAGTCGCATTTGGAGTTACGACTCTAGGCACCCTTTTTTGTCAGGTTTGGTGACTTTGAGAAGAGCATGGCTCCCTTTACTTTTCCACTTTGCCCTTTCTTTTGAGTTTGTTGTTCCTCTTGAGGAGACTGGCACTTTCACTGTAGGTCGCTCGCCATACTGTAGTCGCCATATCATATTTTACACTATCATCAAGCCATGTCGTTCCTATTTAGGCACTTGTGCCCCTGTTCATCACCTTCATGCCCTTACTGCTCTGTATCACCCTCATCATAAGTCTGCTGTGTATCATCAAAAGTCTGCTCACCCTCACTGTGTTGTTTTTCTTCATGTTGCTGCCCTTCATCATCATTACTGATGTCTGTTTCAAAGACTTTCTTCTTCCTCCAGCTGCTACCTGGCCATCACTTTCCTTTCTGCCATGTGTCCTTCTTCCTCCTCATGGTCACTTTCTCCTTCTTCGTGCTCCTTGTCTGCTCTCAGAGAAACTTGAGATTTTTCGGAATAGTCTGCTGAAGAAGGTAGCGGCGGTGAGTAGGAGGTGTAGGGGACAAGGAACTGGAGGGACAAAGTGAGAAATCCTGATGGGTGATGAAAAGACCCCAAGAGACCTCCCTCTTTTCAAGATGATGAAGGATGATGACTTTGATGAGAGTGATGGAATGATAGGCACCACGTGGGATGAGGCTTTCCAAAAGGGATGCCATTTTCTCAATGCTCTTGTGTAAGAAGAAAGGAATATTTAGCAGCTTGGTCCTTGTGAAATGCATGAGCAGTCGAATGTGATAGGCATAGATTCGGGAGAATCTTCCCTCACAAGTGAAGTATTTCATGATGATCTTCATGAGGGGGGTGTAGTTGGCTAAAATATATGAGAAAGGGAAAATAGAAGGACATGACTCTCTGTGCTCAGGCTTTAGAAAGGGCTTGTAATCTTCTAAGTCCAAATGGCTTTGTTTAAACCACTTTTCCCCAATATGGGGGATTTTAGTGGCCTTGGAGATGGACCTTGGACAGAATTTGAAGTCAAGGCTTGCCAGCTGGAAATGCTTGTCTTGAAACCTCAAACCACAAAGGTGTGTCAAAGGAGAAAAGCTCTTCACCTCTTGCACTCTTTGACAAAAATCTAAACACCCCACCTCATGGAAATTGAACAAGACTGATGGGTGGGCATTCACTTCTTTAGTGGAAATAGGCTCAAATCTCTTATGCAATCCACTCCTACAATCCTGCCTGGGATGCATCTTGTTTTGAATTCTCTCTGCAACACCAAGGTGCCTCAAAATGGTTTTTAAAATGCTTTCTCAAACACAACTCTGTCTTCTTGGTTAGTCATTGTTTGACCAAGGTGAATTGCCTCAAATGCTATGTGAAAAGGTTATTTAATACAAGCTCTCTGCTCCTTACAAATCATTGCTTTCCCCCTTTTGTATGCCAATCAACAAGTAATCTATAATAACAAGCACACAGTCAAATGATCACTGTGTTTGGGTAAGGTCACAAATCTCTTTGTGTTTTGATAACAACAAGACAGCCTTGCATTTAGACAAAGGAAAAAAACTCCTCCCAATCAAAAACACCTTCCTTGTCTTCACTATTTCTCACACACAGGTAAACAAAAACACATCCAAACTGATTTAACAGCTTCACTCACTAAATTCTGCTTCATGGAACAAAGGAGGAAACACTAATTTTTTCTTTTTACCGCTCAGGGAGGACCTTTGAAATGACACAACACTCATATATGATCACTGTTGTTGAAATTAGGCTCACTGTTTCACTTTTCAATCCCTGTGTTTGGTAAGGTCACAAAGCTTTTTTGTGTTTTTTGGTATAAGCAAGACAACCTTGTAGGAGACAAACACCCCTCCTAATCAAAATACTTCTTTTGCACTTCACTGTCTGACATTCACAGGAAGATAAAAAACTCTAGACTGAGTTTGAAAGGTTTTTTTTACCACACTTGTTTTATGGGACCAAAAGAAGGCAACAATGATCTCACTGTTTCATTTATTCAAAAGGAGACACTTTCTAAAAAGTGACAAGGTATTCGAACTAAGATTACTGCTTTCAACATAGGCTCATTATGTCACCTCACCATCACTGTGCTTTCGTTAAAACCACTGCTTTACCTCCTAACAATGTTTTTATCATACACTTGGCTGACAGAGGTTAGCTTTGTCCTAATGCAGTTAGGATACCCTTAACAATTGCCAAAACCTCTAAAACAATGTTTATTTTGTCTTGCAGGCAGTGTGATGTTTTTAGCACTGTTTTAGGTCAGTTTAGGCTTTTTGAAGCTAAATAAACCCTCCACCAGTCTCCCACCATAACAAATTTCTCCGAAATATTCACAAATCACTTTGATTTACACCAAGACTTTCAATGTTTCAAACACCATATAGCAGCTTGATAATAGCAAGTAGGTAAATGAAAATACCTTTGAAAATGGATGGCAGCCCTTTGGTTGAGGAATTAAGCAACTTCGAGACTTGTTGGAGGTGCTTTGAGTGTCAAAACATGCGTGGCATGTTGAACTGGGAAGGCGTCGCACATTAGAAAAGGAGTCGGGTCAGCGATGGGCAGTCGTGATCGGCGCCTACAGGTGCGCCACACGACAGTGTAACCCTCGTGTAAAATTTCGCCTAAACACGCCGCGCGTTTTTCCAGGCGCGCCGCACAGTCCAAAAACCTGAAAACTCTGTAGATTTTCGCTCAAAAACTCTTTCTCCGGTCCAGTGAACAGCAAAGGGGAGTTGTTTGCGTTTTGAAATGCAAAATATACATGGGCAATAGTCTTTAACTCCTTTTGAAAGTGAACAAGTCAACCACCCTTTGTGATTACTTTTGTGACGGTTTTTGTAAGTCCCCTTTTTTTTGAAAAAGGTGTTGGTTTGAAACAAATGAACCCCTAATCTTATCATTTGTGTGTTTCAAAATAAAACAAACCCAAACTTGACCAGGCCCTTTTTTGAAAAACTGTGGGTGACTGTTTTTTGGAGGTCTTTATGCTTGTGATCTTTTTTCACCGTGAGAAAACCACTTTGAAGGCTAATTATCACTCGGTGTTTTTCTTATTGAAAAGGAAGACCAATGATTTGTGAAGCATATTTTTCCATTTTGCAAGGGGGTGGCTTATCTCTTTAAAACTTGATTGAAATCTTTTGTTCCTTATGATTATATCTACTTGTTAGAGGGAACCTGGCTCAAATCCATATAGGGACTGTAGATGTATTCTCCAAATGATGCTTCTCTTTGACTGTGGGTGAGGCCTAGTTGTATTCACCTAGGCTTTATCATCATTTTCCATCAAAAGGGAACTTCTTTCAAAAATATTTCCTTTACTCAAAATGTAACAGCAAGGTATCTTTTACCTCTTTTTATAAGGAGCAGGCCTTCATTTGTAGCCATGGCATGCTTTAATGGTTTTGAATGTTGTTCCAGAACCTGAAACACATGCCATAATACTTCTTGCATATTTATGAACATATGTGTTTAGTTGCAATGCCTCTTTGGGAAAACTGAGCTCAAAATGCCTTTTGTCCACTATGATGTGTAATTGAAAGGAAATTTTTCATGAACAGGAAGAACAGGACCTTTTGAAAAACAATTATCATTCTTTGGCCTGTGTCCAACCCAGCTGATTTCAACTTCTTTTCAACTCTGTTTTGTTTAAAGGAACAGAGACTAAATTTCGAGCCTGTTTATCAAGGAGATGGGTCTTTGTAACTTTTAAGGAAATTACACCCCTCAGCAAGGTTTTTTCATTTTTGGCTCCAGACTGTCTTTGAAAGCAAACTCTGATAGGAGATAAGTCAATTTCTTTCATAGTTATAGTACTCATGCTTTCCCTTTGTTTTTTACATCATTGCTCTGTTCAGAAGCCTTCAATTGTCTCCTATTGTTCTTACAATTTGTCTCTCAATCAGTGAAAACCCTAAAATCAATCACTGCTCTAGCCCTCTGCTGATAGATGAAGGAGGCCTACTTTGACAAATGCCTGGTTTCCTTTCAACCTCTGTCTCAACCAAATGAAGAATGTTTGATGAACATACTGATAGTGGTTTCCGTTATACATGATGGTAGAAGTTAGTTTGAGCCCAAGACTGTTTGACTCTTTTGGCCATCTGCTTAATAATATTTCTTCATTTATGATCAACCCATTAGCTTCACCTTGTAATTCAAATAATAGTGAAACTCATGCAAACCAATTTTAAAATCCCACTGCTTTGCCTCTGCCTTTAATCATGACTTTTATTTCAGAAACCTTTAGTTGCTGTCTCACTGTGCCCAATCAAAATTGCCTTATAGTCAGTGCAATTCTTAAAATCAAACTTTATCCTTGGCCCTCTACTTATAGATGAAGGAGGCACTCTCAGTCCTTAACCCTCTACTTATAAATGAAGGAGGTTTTTCTAAGTGATGCCATTTCATCAGCTTTTAACAGTGTTATTTTTCCTTTCACTGCCTTGTAGCTGCATCCCAGGCTCAATATCACATGAGAAGCAACTGTCTTCTCATGTTGAGCCAAATATTGTCTTCTGGGATGCTGGTACACTTCTGCTCTTGAAAGATCCATTGAATCACTATAAAACCACCTAATATCAGTTTGACCTAGGGCATGTGCATTGTTTGAGACTTTAGGGCTTGTTAGTGGCGCGACTTAGGGGTATAACCAACTTTATTTGCAGAATAGGAAAGTCTGTTATGACTGGTCTGTTAGTAGATAGAGGTTCTTTGGCTTTTAGGATAGTTTTTCAAGGGAGAAATGCCTAACGCGCCACTACCTAACTTATGGGAGACTTTTTGGACAAATTTGGACTGTTTTCTTTGGAGCTGAAGGACAAACTAGTATGGCTGAGGCTAGATACGCCTTGATAATGAGGTTTCATCTCGTCATGGGCGGATTGAAAAGGTAGGAGGGAAAAAATGTTTATGGGTGCTTTCCAGCTGGTGAATTTGACAATTTTTTAGATCAGCTGCTAGAAAACTTGGCTTTTACAACTAGTCATCACCAACAAGTGAAAAATACTGATGACTAATAGTGGCTCCATTTGGGGAGGGCAGCTCCTTTTTAGGAGGTGTCCAGAATTTCAGATCTTTGGCTTATGAAGACTAGTGCCTTATCCATTGGCACCAATTTCATTCTTCCTTGATGCTAATTCTGAAAGTTGACAACATGATTAGCATCAATGATATTTATACCTACCCCACTATCTTTCCTAACATTTTTTCTTCCTTTGGGTGCATTTGGACTAGCAACCCTTTGAATATATATATATATATAATTTTTTTTTTTTTTTGAAAAATGAACCTATCTAGTTCTACGCTTATATCTGTCGGGAGTTCAGATTAAGCTGATGAACTCCTTCATTACTTTATCTATGCTAGATCAACTGTCAAGTTTAAGCTGTTTGACAGGATTTTGTTTCTCTAATCTAAAACATGAAATTGAAAAATGATCAAATCAGGGTTAAACAGTCTAATTTTTCATGTACTTGCGGCACGAAAGACAAGCTGCACACAAATATTATTTTCAAAAAATGAAATCTAGAAAAACGGGGCTAGGATGCACAATTTGTTTCTCATTCCCGTTTCCCTCTTTGGTTTTGTTTTGAGCATGTGGAACCATTATCTTTTCCTAATCTACTCTCTTTGATAAGTCAAGCTTACACAATGTTGACCATCTTTTCCACTCACTAACTTATCAGCAAATAAATTTAACACATGTTCAGCTATGATTAGGCTAGATAACTGAACAAGACATTTGAGCACTAGTAGCGGCATTTAGACTCGCGCGCTTTCTGAATTACTATTTTTTGAACATGGGGCCTTCTTTCTATTTTTCAAACCTCCCTCTTTTCTATTTTTCTATTTTTTTTTAATTTTCTGTTTTTATCTATTTTTCAAACAATGGTATATACAATGATTGAAAATGTTTTAAAATTGGAGCTCTTGACAAAAATAATGCTTTAATATCCTGCCATTCACAGGACCTCCAAAATTTTTAGTCCCATCAAGTTCTTGCAGGAAAAAGGCATTGTTTCTATTGACTGAGCTGATGATGAAAGGCCCTTTCCATAAATTTTCAAACTTGCCATGTTTACCTTTGTCTTCTCTTCTAGAATCCCATTTTAACACTTTGTCCCCAATCTGAAAATCATTTTCCTTAGTCCTTCTGTCAAAAATCTGTTTTATTTTGTCTTGCGCTAACTGAGCCTTTTGGTAAACTTCTTCTCTTGTTTGCTGTAAATTGATAGTCTGATTTACCCTCCTTTGCATGTCATTTTCTTCTATTTGAACTTCCTGCAATAGCTTCATTACTGGAACCCCTAAAGATGTCGGGAAAATGGCATCTATGCCATAAACTAGTTGGTAAGGAGACATACCTATGGATTTTTTGGTGGTTAGTCTATCAGCCCATAGTGCGTGTACTAGTTTTCCATGCCATGCCTTTTGATTTTGTTCAAGAAGTTTTTTTATGATGTTGACTAGGCTTTTGTTAGAGGACTCAGCTAAACCATTACCTTGAGGGTAATAAGCTGTGGAATGTCCTAACGAAATGTGATATTTGTAACAGAAGTCAACCATTCTTTTGGAGGAGAAGGCAGCGGTGTTATCTGTAATAATCTTTCTAGGACAGCCAAATCTAGATAGGATATTGGTTTCTAGGAACTTGATGATGACTGAATCGGTGGCGTTCCTGGAAGGTATGGCTTCTATCCATTTGGTAAAGTAATCAATGGCTGTAAGGATCCACTTATGTTGAGCGGATGAGGAAGGGTGAATTTCCCCAATAAAATCTAGACCCCATTGCTGGAAGGGTCCTTCGACTATGATGGGGTGTAAGGGCAAAGGTAAAAGCTTTTTCTTGCCATCAAAAATTTGACACTTATGGCATGTCATCACTAGCTTGTGAGTTTCAAGAAATAAGGTGGGCCAATAGTAACTAGCTCAAAGGATTTTGTTCGCTGTGGTTTTCCAGTAGAGATGGCCCCCACATTCCCCTTCATGCATTTCGTGCATAATTTTCTCTGCATCGGACTCGAGAAAACATTTAAGCATCATACCATTGGGATTTTTCCAATATAGAAGACCATATATATTGCAAAACTTTAAAGACTTTTGTTTAAGAAATCTTGCTTTTGTCTTTGATAAAGTTGGAGGAGAATTTAGATAAAATAATACATAAAGAATATCTGCATACCAAGGTGAATTTAGAAATGTTTGTTCAACATGAGGGGCTGTGCATTCTTCCTGTTCTTCTAAGGTATCAACAAAATTTATATCTAAAGCTTGGAGGTTGGTTTCAGCCATTAGTCTTGCAAGTCCTTGCCCTTTAATCAGTTTGGTAGGTCGGATTTCTAAGTCATATTCTAGGATGATAGCAATCCATTTTCCCCTTTTACCATCGAGATCTTGGTTTAGTATGTCTTTGACGACGGTATTAGGAACAAAAGCGATGACATGAGAATGCAAGATGTAAAATCGGAAATATTTCAGTGCTTTTACCAATGCAAATTCCTCTTTTTCCATGATGTTATATTTCAAGGGAGAATCTCTCAGGGATTTGCTGAAAGAGGCAATGGGTTGTTCCTGCCCTGCTGCGTTTTTTTGTAACAACACGACAGCTATTGTGTGTTCTGAGGCAAAAGAAAAAATGTAAAAATCTTTGGTGAAATCATGACTTATCAATACTGGTGTTTTAGTCAGGGCCTTTTTAACTAGTTCAAAATATTTTTTGGCTTCTGTAGTCCATTTAACCTCGACCTCTTTTTTCAACATATTTGTGATATCTCTCAGAAGTTTGGCAAGATTTGGGATGAATCTTCTCAAGAAACTAATTTTTCCGATAAAGGATTGCAGCTCCTTTATGTTTTTGGGGTGACTTATTTGCAATATGCCTTCTATTCTCTGGGGGTATATTTTTATTCCTTCTACCGAGATGATGTGACCTAGGAGTTTTCCTTCTTCTAGACCGAAAAAATTTTTCTTGGGGTTTAGGGATAGACCATATTTTCTACATTTGTTAAAAACCTTTCTTAAGTGTACCAGGTGTTCTTCATCTGATTTGGAATATACCGTAATATTGTCAAGATATATGACTATGAAATAACCTATGTCTTCTGAGAAGGCTATTTCCATGGCTCTTTGGAATGTGGCGTCGACATTCATCAATCCAAAGGGAATTTTAACGTACATAAAAGTGCCCCAAGGGGTGGTGAAAGTTGTTTTGTGTTGATCAGTGGGGTAAACTAGCACTTGGTTATAACCAAAAAATCCATCAAGTAATGATATCCTCTTAGCACCTACTACCTTTTGAAGTATGTGGTCCATTTTGGGCAATGGATAATTGTCCTTTAAACAAGCTCTATTCAGGTTTTGGAAATCAATACAAAGTCTGATCTCACCAGTTTTTTTCCTAACTGATACTAGATTTGAAACCCACTCGGAGTACCTGAGAGATACTATTATCCCAGCATCATACATTTTTTTATTTCCTTTTCAACCAACGGTAGTAATACTGGGTTTATTCTTCTTAACTTATGTTTGAAAGGCTTCTGGTTTTCTTTGAGGGGAATCTTATGTTGAATGATGCTGGTATCGTATGATTTCAAATCTTGGTATCCCCATGCAAACACATCTTTAAATTCTTTAAACAACTAGATGTACCTCTGTTTTATGTGAGGAGGGAGGGTTTTGGATAGTTTGATCTTTCTTGGTTCTTCCGGGCTTCCTATGTTATATTCTTCTATGTCGACCTCGGTAGATTCCATTTTTGGCTTTTTGGCCACGTCGTTAAAATCAAACAATTCTTCCAAAGGTGCAAGCCCTTTGGGTATCGTGTCATTTTCACATTGCAGAACTTCAAGTTCCCTTTGGTCCATGTCCTCTCCTATATCATTTTCATATGAATGATTGACCAAGTTTACATCTATCCAAGAAGGTAAATTTGGCTCTTGATCTTGATTTTTGCCAGGTTTCTTTTCTTCATTTTCTAATTCTATTTTGGTTATTTCAAATTCATTCTTAGATTGTAAGAAATCATCAATTTGATCATCATCTTTGAAAATTTTCCAATGGTCAGTATTATCCGATATTGTAGGGCAATGTTTGACATGAATACTATATTGCTCACTTGAACATGGTACTTGGCCATTGCTTGCAGCAAAGGCGAGCTCATTTGCTAGGATATTTTGAATTCTAGAAATATAAGTGAGTTCATACTTCTCGAAGGTTTTGAGGATGTCTAAAGTTACATTCCTATATTCTCTTAGTCTTGGGTTTTTTACTGAATATTCACCTTTGATTTTCCTGATTACAAGTTCTGAATCTCCCTGGGCTGACACTTTCTTGGCGCCTAAGTCCTTAAGTATGTGCAGACCAAGGAGAAGGGCCTCATATTCTGCAATGTTGTTAGTACATTGGAACTCTAACCTAAAAGAATGACCTCCATTAATATTGTGTATCCAGATGCCGACCCCCCAAACCAGTTTTGCCACAAGAACCGTCAAAGCTTATATTCCAAAGAGCTTCCTTTTCATACATGATACTAAGCTGTTTTTCAGGTTTCTTGGAGCTTTGGTCATTAGTCTCTACATCCAGTAATGGGAAAAGTGTTTTTGATGGTTTGAAAACCTCTTCATTTTCTATTATCTTCTTGTTTATATCACGTTCATTATATAAGATAAAAGAATCTAAATTGGAATGAATGGAATAAATGGGAGTGTTGTTTGGCTTATCCCAATTGCTAACCATGTATTTCATGTGAGTCTCTCGGTATAATCTCCTAGTCTGGTTGAAAACTGGGATGGTAGAGAATGACATATCCATTTGAAGGTTACCTTATATTTTGGCAGCCCATGCCCTTGATAGTAGCATTCCATACTTAGGAGGGATATCGGCCACTACTACGTCCATGACTAGGTTTTTTGCTGGTAGTTGTGTTAAAGCAAAACACAGGTTCTTTATTAGACCTAAACATTTGACCTGACTTGAGTCAAAGGAGTACAGGTTTTTGTAAGGTTGAGTTACCTCTAGTCCTAGGTTTTCCATGATTTCTTTAGGCATGAGGTTATGGGAGGCACCAGAATCTAACATGGCATTATGTAATATCTTGTCCCGTATGTTCAAACTCACATAGAAAGGAGAAACAGTTCCTTCTTGGTATTCACCTTCTATTTTGGGGCCGAATAAGAGCTTGAGTTTGTCATCAGTTAGATTTAAAGTATCTGCCTCGTTTCCTATATCAAAAACTTTGAAGATTTGAGATCTATACCTATCTATAGTTATTAGCTCAGTAAGGGGTATGGTAATTTTTATTTTGGAAATTTCCCCTTCGAAACTAAAAGGAGTTTGTAGTTTGCACAGATTTGTTTCAGCTTTTTTGGACATGAATTTTTCTATGCTCTTAATTTTCTAACTCTGGTTCGGGACCTTGTTTGACACAGCCACCTCGGGATTCTTTGTGGAGGTACTAGGAGTATCTGAGCCAAGACTTGTTTGAATAGCTTTATCTTTGTTTTGGTCAATTTTCTTGACCACAATTTTGTTGTTATCCATGGCTTTTTTAAGGATGGTATCAGAGGTTTTAGCAGTGTTAGGGCTATCCTTCTTGGAGTTGTCTTGGTTTTTTCTGCTTCTAAGGTTATATTTCCTGTGAGCTTCAATAATGGCATTCTGAAAATCTATGGCAGGATATTTGGGATCTTCATAGTTGGTTTCGTCCTGATTCGGAGAGAAAATCTCTTGCTCTTCTACTGTGAGGTAGACCTCACTCTCGTTATCAGAACCTATGAGGTTAAAATGATTTTCATCTATGGGTTCAGTATCCCTATCAAATTCATCAACATAATTCTCGCTGAAGGATGGTCTGATTTGCTGGACTTTTCCTCTTGGTTTATTTTGAGACTAGTCTTTTCTAAAGCTTTGGTTCCGGTTTTGAGGGTTTGGTTGGTTGTCCTTAATAGGTGCTTTTTCACTCATTTTTTCCCACATCTTTGTCATGGATTTGACCAGGCCATCTATTTTAGGATCTGAGGAAAATACCGAGGGGGTAAATTCGTCATGGTAGGTGACTCCCTTTTCTGCTCTTATCCTAGCTCTCTTTTCGGCTAAGTTGGCTTCTGCATTTATAGCCACTTTTTGCATTTCTTCTAGGGTAGGGGGGTCCTTGTCTCTTAGCTGATAATTCATGTCTGTGTCAAAACCTTCGGGGAACTTTGCCAAGGCTGAACCAAGTGGGGGTTTGAAATAAGGTGGGAGGACGTTATACACACTGTTGAACCTGGTGCAGTATCCATGGACACTTTCTCCATTTTCTCGTTTTAGATTGTTATATTCTGATAGGATTTGAATGGGGTTCTTTCGGATTTCCCACTTGTTTATGAAGGTTTGGTAGAGTTCTGGGAGATTGTGGATGTTGTTTGGAGTTAAGCTCTTAAACCATTTTTTGGGTTCTCCGCCAAGGCTTTGGGCAAACATCCTCATTCTGATGGTCTCGTCTTCTATTTCCATGTATTCAAAGGCATCGCTGATCCTATCTACATGCTGTTGAGCTGTGGTAGTCTCATCTCTGGTAAAGTGTGGGATTTTGGCTTGATAGTCATTTTGTAAGGGAGCCAAAGGATGTGGCAACACCAAGGGTGCATACCAAGCTGCCATGACAGGAGCTAATGGATGATGTACAAAATGAGGGCTTGTGGGATGAGTTGAGGTGGTTTGAACAGTAGTGGTTTGGATAGGTGTGGCAGAAGTACTTGGACTAGTGATCTGATTTTGAGCAGATCTGGGATGGTAGGAGCCAAAGTGATGGAGAAGCTGAAAGTTGGGAGGTGTGGTAGGTGAGGCTTCTTTATTAGGACTCTGTGGCAGATCTCGGGGCTCAAGATCGTCAAAGTCTATCTTACTTTGTGACTTGCTTCTAAAAGTGGTTTTATGACTTTAATGCACAACATTGGCAGGCAAGGGTAAATATGTCAGCACCATCTTTCTTAACGATGGACCTATTAGTAGCTAACTCTGGGTCATAAGCTTGCCACAGAATCTTCTCTAGGTCATCTACTATGATAGGGAGATTTGGGTATGGATGGGATCTGGTGTTGATTCTTCATGAAGCCATATTTCGAATCTAGAGTTTAGAGAGGATGGTATTTGTGATTGTTTCAGATGGATGGCCTCTCTAGAGGTTTACTAATTGTGAAGGATGGTCAAAACAAAAATGTGGACTAGTGGAGTCGCTAGGTGGATTTCTATGAGAACTATGGTCCACCTCCAACACTATCAAAGATGCTTTCGGAAAAAAGTTTTAAATCAAACTTTGAGATGAAAACTTTCAAAGAAGAGTGATTCACTTGGTTTCAACAATTTGCTAGGCTGTATGGACAAGCTAATGGTTCTTTTTGCAAGGTTACTTCTGTTTATCTCCTATTTTTAGGTGAATTCTTCTAAATCACTTAGTTATACTTAGTTTGTCACTGATTACAGAGTTTTCACCCTAAGTTTTAAGTTTTGGAAAGGATGAGTTAACATAAAGGTATGGTTTATGAATTTTTTTGTTTTTTATGGAGTTTTTAGGCCTACTAGAGGCCAGTGGAGTCGCCAGGTGGAACTTGGTTGTTTTTGTAAAGATGTAGCTATGGTCCACCACCAGTAACTAGGGAAAAGCCAATCTGGGAATGTTTTGGGGTTTTTTGAGTTTTATGTGTAGCCTATGGTTTATTAAAGTATTCTAAACCTGTTTCATCACTTTTCTAGGGTGGTGAGAACAAAAAAAATTTACTCTAAATTATTATATGGAATGCTTACCTGTTTAAATTTTAAAGACTAATGAATCTACAAGAGTTTGCTAGACTGTTATGTACTCAGTTAGTCCCACCGTGATCGCCATTATGTTAGTGTGGTGATGAGGTGGTT